>JAADVZ010000008.1:0-124843 GCA_023335925.1 Pythium phragmitis | reverse complement strand
GGCGAACAGCTTGAGCACGATCCCCGACAGCATGCGGGACAGAGGGCATTACGTTACGCAGAGAGCAGACGAGGAAGGCGGAACAGGGACAAGGGCATCTTCTTAGTCAAAAGCTCCGAACCCATGAACTAACGTTACTGTACAGTTCACATGCGATGGATGTTGTGCACATGAGAGCGTGGTTGGCCAGTGGATATTGCACGATGACACGACCGTGCAGCAGGCAGTTCGAAGCATACGTCCACACAGCTTCGTGTCGTCGACAGCATTCGCAACGCTTCGCACGGAAAGATCAAGACGCACCAGGCGGAAAAGATCCGGAAGAATCTGACGTCAGCGGCAACGGCAAACCCTGATTTGTGTTATATCAGTACATTGAAGGTCTCTTTACCGCAAGTAACTAAGTTTGATGAAAGGTCGCGGAAGTCGTCGTCACAACGCACCGCTTTGTGAAGCCACAATTAACCTACCCCCTGGCGACTGTTTACGCTTCAGGGTCTCATATAGAGCCACACATCACCCATGCATACAATGGTGTTGCAAATTGAGGGTGGCGATGGTGTTTTCTGAAATGGCTACACTTTAGGCGCAGCACGACGGGACGGCAGGAAGGACTCGCGTCCGTCCTGCTCACGCATCTCGACGCGATGCTCACGCGGCCAATAGGTGACGTCGTAGACTCGCCCTTCGTCGGCCGCGTCGAAGACCCACTGCAAGAGCGTGTCCGCGAACCCCAAGCAGACCTGCGGGTCCTATTAGGCGAATTAGTTGAGCGTGATGGTTTTTAATTTTCACCCCGGTTAGTCTCCGCATGTCGTAGCTCTTCGTATGGAGCTCACTTGCAATGTTACGTACCCAGTACTTGCGGCAGAAGGAGGGGATCTCCGTGGTCGTGAAGGTCTGGAGCTTTTGCAGCTCAAAGTGGTCATCGCGGAAGCCGCACACGATGCGTGGCGTGCCCACGATAAACGACTGGATCCAAAATGAAAGAAGCTTGAACCGCTCAAAGCTATAGCGGTCCTTGTCCGTCTTGAGGACCCTCGTGGTCTTGAGCTCCACATACGCGTAGCTATCGGTGCCATCGTCGTGGGCGTCGTAACAGTCGATCTCAGCGGCGACGACGAGTCGGGTCTCCGCTAGCTTTAGTGAGAACAGCCCGCAGTACTCCTCTTCCTGGCTCACGCGTCTGGCACGATCGTCACTGTCCACAGAGTGTTTCTCCTCTGTCGCGTACAGCTCGAAGCGACGGCCCGCATAGATCGCATCGGCCTGGTTTGGAGGCAGCGGGCGGCTGTTGCGGTCGAGCTCGTCCTGCGTGCGTCGCACGTCCAGGTACACGCATCCATCTCGCTTCTCTGCGCACAGCGTCCATGCGTTGGACGTGTTATAGGGTGTCTACTCGTTAGCATATGAAACCCAGCGTCAGTACATTTGATAGGAGAGCTGGTGAGTCAGGATCGTTTTACACCAAGAATCTTGTTGAGATTGTTTCGGTACGTGACAAACTGCGGTGCGCGTGGGAGCTTGTCCTTGAAATGGTCAAGTGCATTGAGCAGTGGGGCCAGCGGTGCCGGCGGAAGGGATGGATCGGACTCGTCTTTGGGGGTGTAGCTCTCGATGCCGTCCAGCAGATCAGCGCCGAGCTGTACGGTGAGACCATGGAGCCTTAGTCACTCCACAACGAACATCATCCGCTCAGAGATTCCATCATACAAGCACACACCTGAGGCGCTCGATACTTGAGCTGTAGATTCACCCTCATCGGGCCACATGTCAGAACAGTACTTCGTAGCCATTGGAGCCAAACGATGGGGGCTCACCAGATTCGAGCGATCGAATTCGACGCGGTCATCAGCATACTTGCTAAAGTACGCGATCTCCCGTGGCTACATTCAAGTACCCCATGGCGTACGTTGCCGCTGTCGTGTAATTACGTGACGATCACAGCTTACGCACCTGCGACAACATCACGCGCGTTGACGGCTCGCGTTGGCGCCTGGGATCAGGAACGCGCAGCGTCGCACTTTGGCTCCGTCTGGAACCGGCGCCTCTAGCGTCGCCGACGTCGCCGGCTCGTCTCTCCTTGGTGCCGTACGCCCCACGAGCATCGCCGCCGTTGGAGTCGTTGCCGCCTCGCTTCATGATGAAGTGCATCTGAGCAAACCAGCCACAACGAGAACCGCTTTACAGTAAGGTGAGATTACGTTTACGTGTTGGACTTGGCTAACCTAACTAGAGAGTTTCCCTCTAACTAAACTAACCGTAGTCTTCGCAGACGTCGAGACGGCGCCACCGGATGAACGTCCGAAACCCACGCGCCAAGATGTCGGCGAGCGACGACGACACGCGCTCGGTGTTACCAGCAGAGAAAAGGGAAGAAACAGTTAGCGCCCCGCGGCCTTCGGCTTCGATCTTGTGTAGTATCTGTTCGACGTCTTGACTGCAGGCGGAGGTGCTGTTTGGTCCTTCGCCGATGCTTCTGCTGCTTCCTTGAGCCCGCTCGTGCCCTGGTCAGCATATCTTGGAAGCGCAGGCGCTCTCGTCAGCGACTCACGTGCGCCCTGGAGCGCCCGCGTCGACCCGCGGAGCATACGGAGGCACGCTCCGCTTCGTGGGAGGGCGTCACCTGCAACCCAGACCAAAAGAGCGAAGATGAGTTCTGGGGGAAAAGCTGGACTCGAACCTCACAATTGTGACTCATACATAATCGATTAAATAGTGACCTATGACGACACTTTTGCTTCACGCACGTCAGGACGCGGTGATAGCAAAATGTGTACTCCATTCTGTATTTAGGAATACAGAATGGAGTAGACAAATTCTCATATTTAAAATTACAGAATGGAGTACGCATACATCACTGGCTGCTTCAGTCTCATTGGTGACACCGGACTCAACAATTCAGTTCAGAGCGTCTGGTAGTTCTTGATTGGCTGATAGAGTTATTCGAAGGGGTTGCAGTCGCTGAGAGATCTCGTGCCGAGCAACGCGAGGCGCCTCAGTGACATATGCATACTGACAGTACCCATCATGCAGATTGGATATGTATTTGCACGGGGGCGCATTCGTCAATAGTCTTTCCTCACGCAAAAGCTCACTTGGCGTAAAACGATAGCTCGGTTTCGTTCTTGATCACGTTCGCGAACGCGTTCTCAGCGGCGGCTTCATTGAAGAGAATAAAGTCGTGGTCTTTGCCGCCGCCCAGCTTCAGAAGTGGTCCGACCGAGATGAGCTCGTGGCCGCCGTACCGCCCTCGACCGTTCCACAGCTTTTGCTGACTGGCCAGCGCAAGCTTTCGTAGCTCTTCGCTCAGTTGCATCTCTGCTGTTGCCGATGTGATTGGATTCGGAGCCGCTGATGCCGTCACAGACGAGACGACGGGAGGCGACGGCTTCGGGTCCAGCATAACCTCGGGAAGTGGCTCGTCAAAAAATGACTGGTATAAGTCGATGCTTTCCTTCGGGATCGTGGAGTTATGCGACGACATGAGCTTTTCGTAATTCAAGCTTTCGTCAAAGATGCGACGATCCTCTGGTTCGGTCTTGAGCTTTTTTGCAACAAGCATGCGGGCCTTGACGTTCTGGTCGAGTCCTGCATATGGGCCAATTTGTAACTTGAAGGTGGCGCCACTGCGCACTTGGTTCTCTCGAAGGGTTCTCGCGTCGTCTTCACTAACGTTGTTGTCGCGAAGATACGACTCAAAGTAATTCTTGACGCTCTCGCTGTCTCGTTCCCAATGGTGCGGCTGGTTCCGGTGAACATATCTACAATGCGTAATATCATTAGTGCGCTATTCGTACCACCGAAACTTCACACCTTCAGTCCACTCACCGCTCATACAGGGGGTCGGCGGCTTGAGGGCTGCAGTCTCCAATAAAGTGTTTGCTGCTAGTAGACAACACAGGGTCAACAGCCACACTCCAAGTATCCTATCCGAATCCAATCAAACCACTCACCAGCGGCTGCTGACGAAGTCGTCGATGCTGATCTGCTCATCCTTTCGCTTGAGCACACTCTTGACGTGGGAATGCTGGAGATGCGTGAGCGTCACCGACCGATTGAAAAGCGCGGGCTGGTGTCCATATACAAACTCGCCCGACAGTGAGTTTTCATCGATCGCCGAGGGCTTGGAATGGAACTCGACATGGCGCTTCTGTTTGGCGGCAAAGTCGACGTGGTCGAGATCTTCGTTGGCATCCGGTACACTCATACTTCGCACACCTCGCGTCTTAAATCGTTGAGCTGACGTACGAGCCACAGATGCGAGATCGACACTGACTTCATCAGCGCTGATGGCTCGTCCCGGGAGGGAGTCGGTTGTTGAATCCATGTTGGACGCCGTGCGCGTTCGAGGCCTGTCGCCACTGCTCAGCTCGTTCGATAAATCCATTGGACTCATGAACTTGTAGCCGAGCGTCTTGTCGAACGAGGTGAGCTCCTCGGGGTGGTACATCTGAAGAAACGTATCCGATGTCCCGGTCGATGGTAGCCGCTTCGGTCGGTCCACCTCGTGTCCCACAACAGTCGTGTCAGCGTTGCCTCCGCTTGCTGCTGTCGATTCCGTTTCATCCGATCCTGCTGAACCACGATCAGTCGTCAGCGTTTTGGTCGATACGTCTGGCTTGGAGCTCGTCTTCGATTCACAAAACTTGGGTCTCTCAAACTGTTCCAGTGGACTTCGCCACCAATCTTCCAAGAGCCGCTTGCATTCTTGGATATAAGCCTCGCGCCGCCGAATATCCTTGATCGCCATTCTTGCTTGGTAGTCATTCGCATCCTCATCGTACTCAGGGTCGTTCAATGCACTGAAATCCATAGCGGAGGGAACACTACGCAATGCCTTGCGCTTGTTCTCCTCTTGCTTTGCGAGCGTCGCACGCACTTGGTCGCACGCCGCCACGCCATTGGGCACTTCGAAATTATGCAGATAGTAGTCCGAGTCGAGCTCCCACAGCGGAGGTTCTCCCTCTTGCGGCACAAAATGGCCCAGGAAAATGTTGATGGCATCCTGCTTGGCCATGTCGGTGAATGAGTTGCTGTAGTAGCGCCGAATGGACGTGAGCAGCTCACGATGCTTAACATTTTCGCGCCCCGCACTGTTCTTGACGTTCTTGTGGGCTTCCGAACCACCGTATTGCATCGAGATGGCGTCGCCAACGAGCGAATATAGCAGCATCAGCACCCGCACAAGCTGCGATCGACTCTCAAGCAACGGCGTATTGCGGATGCCCATTGCGTACAGTTGCTGCCCGAGAGCACGCATGCCCACACTGAATTGGCTCACGTTCGTGCGATCCAGGCAATCGATGCAGTTCGTGCGAAGCACGCCTTTCTGTTCAAGCCAATCGCCCGACTTGCGTGGAATAGTTGGTGACGGTGGCGGCTCGAAAAATCTGGAGGAGTCCAAAGCCGGGTTTCCTTCGTCAACACTACTCGTGGGGGAGCCCTGCGGCGACGACGTCGAAGACGCGAACGACACGTACGCACTCTGCTTGTTGTCGGCTGTTCGGCCGATGCGTCGCTTTGGAGCGCTGCAGAAAAAGCCTGTCTGCGTCAACGCCCACACTGCGACCTTGTCTAGCGAGTGCAAGACATTTAGTCCCTTTTGCTTGGATAGCCTGGAGTAATCGAGTGCAACGTAGCGGATGCGATGCTCTGGTGGGATGAAGCAATTGAGATACTCCACCGCGTTCATAAACTCGTTGCCCACGATCACTTCTCGCTCCTTCTTTTCGCTTTGCTTGACCAAATTAAGCGCGACAATCGGCGATCCATAGCGAGCGAACAAATCCATGAAGTGCTTCCTGGACGCCGAGTACGTTGGATCGACGCGGTTCACTATTGGACATGGCACAGCAGTCAGAACCTTCAGTCATAACATGGGACAGGGGAATCACACGCAAGCACGCACAGATGATAGGAGGCTTGGGCAGCGTCGCAGATGTTTCTTGTGACCAAATCACGGGAATCGAACCGCGGTATTGTACAAACGAGCTGAATTTGCCGGCGCCCATGCTCTCGTCTTCAATGATCTGTTCGGTCTCGACATCGTTGCCCACTTTGCCAGTGTCGGCGACACCTCGCTTCAGATACCGTGTGCCTGCATAGTGGCGCGAGCGTCGCGCGAGCAGCGTAATACTCACTAGGCGGCCAAAAACCGAGCACTTGCGCTGCTCGTACGAACCCAGCACGATCGGCAAGATGAGATCGATCGCGGCGCTTGGGCTTAGCGTCGACTTGAGTTCGCGTGTGAGGTACTCGTTCCACGTAAACATTTCCGCAGGCTCATGGTGGTCCGTGGTCATGTTATGCTGGAGCGTATGGGTGACGTCGTACGAGTAGCTGAAAAAGAAATCCTTGGTGAGATCGATGAAATGGAACAACACCAAGTAGCGAGCCTCGGCGTCTTCCTCGGGGCTCGGATTGATCCAACGATTGAACCACATCCACGCACTGCCCGTGATGGTCTCTTGGTCGTTGGGCATGCACACGCTGAGCTGCTGGGTCGCCGAGATGCCGTAGATGAAATTCCCACCAATGCACCCAATCTTTCGGCGCTGCGTCACAAACGTAAAGTGGTACCCGCGCAGAAAGCGGATACAGCCGACGATCGCGACCGCCGTGAACGCACGAATCAACTTGGTGCCGCCGACACGGCATTGCTCGGCCAGTACCTGGAGCTTGTCCTCCATAGCCGTCCACGTGTACAGCTCTGGATCTTCAGTGAGCACTTGAGCCAGACTCGTTGGGCGCTCGATCGCGCGGTTCAAGGAGAGAATACGAAACCGCCTATAGTGGCGGTCCGAGCACACGACATAGAATAATGTCGGTGTCTCGTAGATCGTGAACCGCTCAAAGCGCGTGACGCTGGCCTCGAGCGTCGGCTGGCGGCGCTGCAGTCCGGAGCGGTTGATCGACCCGGTCATGTTGGTCGAGGACGGCGGCCGGCGCATCGACGACCGCACGCTGCTACGAGTTGGCTCGGTCTCTGCTGCGTTCGGTGGGCACACGATCGATAACCGAGGACGCACGCCGTGCTCCAAGTCGCGTTTGACTGCAAGTAGCGTATTCATCCTGCCACAGCAACATCGTCAGCATGGGAACAATACCGCCGGTACCATACAGAGAAAACCCACCACCAGTCGACGTCATAGCTCGACTCGTGGGACGCAAACGTCTCCTTCTTGCCGCCTTTGCGGAACGTGATCTCAAACGAGTCGCGGCCGTCGCTGCGCACGTGGGCAATGTCGCACTCGCTCACGGCGATCGACAACAGCTTGCGCGTCGGCGCTGCCGCCGGTAGGGGCAGTTGCGATTGCGGTGGTTGCTGCGGTGCCTGCGTAGACGGCGCAGCGGTGGTTGTCGGTGAGTGCGATGTCGAAGCGGCCGAGTCGCTGGTAGTTTGTGGGGGATCGGCAAAGACGAGGAACTCGCCGTTCTCGTGGAGCTCGCACCATACAAACGTCCAGTCGCCCGGCTTATTTGGGCTAAAGAGCCGCGGCGAGCGGCGGTACAGCGGCCCCGCGATACTCATATCCACCTCCAGCGTTTCCGGTTTTCCTCTTCTCGGCCTCACCGGATTTCTTCTTTTACCCATCTTTCTTTGTGCGTGAGAAACAGAAAGATTGGCTAATAGAAATCTTAGACATGGCTTCGATAACTTCTAAATCGGCCATAATCCTATCTGAAAAATGAAGAACTGTTTTGATTGGCTGTTTATATAGATCACACCAAACTGCAAAAGTGTAAACTGGTTGCTGGACCTCTAGCCCAGTTTCAGAGTCACATGGGGCACGGTCTCAGCAAATACGGAGCGCACGTAGTCCTCAACGACATCGAAATAGTGAGAAGCTTCGAGCGCAACCAATCCACTGGCTGGTGGTTCGAGAAGGTGGTACGCAAAGGCCACGAGGCACTCGGTCGTGAGCCACGAGCACCATGAGAGCCGCAGCGTCTTGAGGCCGCGCCACCGGGATAGTTGCTGGAGCAATGCCGTCCCCTGCGCGCTGTCGGCCACGTCAAAGCAGTCAGTGATTTCCAGGTGCTCCAAGTGCGGGTGTTGATCGCTCAGTTTTCGGAAAAAGCTCAGCGAGAGCCCACGACACGAAATGAGCTTCAGCGACCGGAGCTGCGTCTCGTCCTGGGTCGCCACGATATCGACTTCGTCGACGTCTAGCTCGTCCCAAGAGTCGACCAGCTCGTACCCGCTGTTGAGAAGCTGTCCGCTGCGCTGCCATGTGAACTGGTGCTTGGTTTCGACGGCCTCATCAACGAGGAGCGAAAGGAGCGCCTCATGACGCACGAAGCCCAACGTCAGCTCCTCGGTCTGCTGGAGTAAGAGTAGCTCCACATTATCGTCGGCCATAGTTTTGAAGGCGACACTCAGTTCGGACAGTCGCGTGATCATCCACGGCTCGAATGACGCGAAGAATTCTCGTGTGAATGGGCATGTCGCAGTGTACAGTTCGAACGATTTGGCAATCTCGTACAGGCACCTACACCACCGCAAAGCACAGTCCGTAACATGCGTCGAAAAGATCAGATCCATACACTTGCTCATACCTTTCTTGGAGCGACGCGCATGGTTCAATCGCCGCCGTGCGCTGGAGCTCGGTGGCGATCGACTCCATGCGCCTAAGCTTGATCTGCTCAATCTGGTCATCTTTCAGCCGCGCTGTCATCAGCGCCTTGACCACATCCACGCGGACTCTACGTTTCACAGCAGAGAGCGCGTCACGTGCTTCGGCCTCTCGGCGCCGTTGGTCCAATCGCCAGTTCGCTTGCCTCTCTTTGTGGCGCTGGGTCACAACCTTGGAGACTTCTCGCTGCAAGTACCGCTGCAGCGCAAAGCTGTGGCGCCCGGCACACCGAGGCGGTTAATCGCTAGACATTTTACCATGCCTCTACGGGGGCAATGAAGCGGCACGTACCGCTCAAGCTTGGATCCATAGCCGCCGCACTGGCGGCCTTTGTTTCGCCCCATTTTTTCTGCTTTGAATTACATCCCGTCTAATTTACGGATTGCGAGATGGGTTGTACCGTATTTAGATTGACTGACTGTACACTACCATAGTGTTCACCTGTTCTCACTCAATACTGTTGACCACGCGCCTATTCTGAGATGGGTCCAACACAAGCAATGCGTGGTTTCAACACAGGAAATCAAGGTCTTGCTGCTCGCCACATTCGTAACGTTTGCTTCAAGATGGACGTCGCTGAAGACCCAGAAACGCGAACCCCAGACACGACACTGCAGGCGACGGAGACGCGGCGCAAGATTCACGCGAACCCGTCGGCGGGCGAGGTGCACCGGCGTGAACAAGGCCTCCCATGGCGGTCCGCTGCGGAGGAGCAAATCCGACTCGCCAACGAGAAGGCACGTCAAGATCAAGCTGAAAAACGGCGCTGGGGCCTCGCAAAGCAGATTCAGGATGGACTTGTCCACACGTACGGCATCAACTACGGGATCGCCGAGTTGGCGGCGCTGCTCAAGGAAGGAATTGCACTCAAGGCGAAAGGGTCACGAGAACTTTCGCCGACGGAAGTCTCCTACGTGCAGCTTCTCGCAGCTTCCGAAAAGTATGAGCTAAAGCAGGTCGTAGGACTGCTGGACAAGTTCCCAAAGGGCCGAAACGTGGCGAAGCAGAGAGCTTGAGCTTGCAAGTCATTTCTTAAAACCATATCTTGACATCCTCTGCCGCCATGGTCTGCTCCTCATAGTACTCGGCGAGCGTGTCGATATGATCGTCGAGCATCGGCCCCGCAAAGTGGTGCTCGTTTGATGTCTGGTGCTCCGACTTGTCCTCTTGTTCCATTCGCCACGACTCGAACTGGTTCACGTTGCGGAACATGGTTCTATAGTCGTTCATGACAGATTCGATCGACGTCTCGACGAGATACTTTGCGCGGAGTGACGTGCGCTTCTCTTGTTCATCGTACGCGAAGCATTCGCCATCACCACCGCCCGATGAAAGATCCTCTTTCGGCTGACGTGCCAACTCGTCCAGAAACTCCTGCCATGCTGCTTTGACGGTCCGGAAGAAAGTACTTTCTGCAGTGAGCGCGTTTTCCTGAATTTCATAGTCTACGCGGTGGAGCCACGTGCTCTTGAGCGGCGATTTCATGCCATCATGGTGGTGTGGACCGACCCATTTCTTGCCGACACGCAGGTGCACGATGCGGATCTCCCCTGTGAGAAACCCCTCGCTGCGCACTGCGACACTGATGGTGAGGTCATAGGTTTGGTCGGTCTTTGTTCGCCACGACACGGGCGGGTGCCAAATCGTCCATACACATTTGGAAAGGAGAAACTCGATGACCTGCGGGTCGCGCAGCTCCAAGATTCGACTCACTTTGTTGAGCGTGGGCACGTTCTGCAGTTCCGGCCCGCAGTTGTAGACTTCAAAGTGGCGCTTGCTAATTTGGAGGAGTCGCACACTGCACACAAGGCATGGATATTCGATGAACTCATTGCACTCACAGCAGGACCACCACGCAAACGTACTCTGTGACAGCAATGTCATACGCCTGTGCAATTGACGTGGTCGAAATGTGCTTGACGAACAGCAGCTTGGAAAGCACTTCCACTTCGTCCATAAACCGATGGACACGCCGCACCACCTCTCGCTCTACGACTCGCTGCACACGAGAGAGCACACGCTCGTCCACCACGACGTAGTACCGACGAGCGATGCGGATCACTTGGACAGTGTGGAGGTGGGCGAGAACCACTGCATGGAGCGCAGTGGACGACGCATGACGCACAGCTGCGATTGCTCGCGGGTGAAGCGCGACACCAACACCATTCCCCATCACGTCTTCGTCGTCAGTCGCAGGTACGCCGCGAGTATTTTTGACATGGCTACAATCGGCACGGTCTCATGAACTTCTGACCTGCGAATCTTGTTGGATACACAAAGAGCAGATTTCAGTCGGACGAATCGGCGGCACTGATACCGTACTGAAATTCAACTAGCAGCCCGGAGACTCTGCGACACAACTGTTTGGTCTCGCGGTCTGAACGCCAGCCTAAGTCGCAAGCGGCCGTCGACACGTCGCCATCTTCAACATCTCAACGGCAGATGATGGAAAAGGACTGGGGGTAAATCTCTGACCATCACTCTTGAGAACAGACCTTCTCGCCGCAAGAGGCCCATCCCGTCATCAACGCAAACTTGCGATTTGTATGGCGTGGAGGGAAGCACGAGTGTACAGTAGTATACGTTGTATACGTTGCGTATACGTTGATCCGGCCTGTCGCCCCGCTTCTCGCCACGTCTGTCGGTCATTTTGAACGAAGTCGGTCGAAACGAAGGAGAGCGAGCGAGAGAAAGGAGACGCCGTCAGTAGTTTTCCTATTCGTCCCACGGCCGCGGCTCCACTTTCTTTTTCACCAACGGCACTTGAGCAGCCGATCTCCCTTCCCTCCCCACTGCTCTCTCTATTAGAAGATCCAGGCGGATCCACACGAAGAAAACCAACGAGAAGCGAAAGAATAAAAGACCATGTCGGCGTGGGGACTGCGGCTGAACCCGTGGGGGAACAGCTACTCGAGCCTCGAGGCCGAGCAGATGCGGTTCATCCACAAGGCCTACTGCGAGGCCATGGAGGCCGGCGAAGAAGACATGCCGATCCAGCTCAAGATGGACGACACGTTCTACCCGACCTACAAACCGTCGGTCTCGGACTTTGACGAGCACACGTTCATGCGCAAGATGCAGGACGTCGTGGGGCTCCTGAGGAACCCCGCCGAAGCGATTATCTCGACGATCTGCGCCTACCAGCGGGTACGTGGAGGTCCGCTCCTTCGCGCCCGGACACACTGACTCTAATTTCTCGGTGGGGATTTTGGGAATGTAACTAGGAACGATACGAGCGGTTTTCGTTCAAGGGCTACTTGAATGACCCGCGCACGTTGTTACTGGAGGAATTCAAGGACTGGGCCATGCGCACGCTCGCGCCGGCGTCCTGTACGACCGAGAGCATCCTTAATGAAGTGCGCCGTCGCCACGCGTACGTGCTACGGCTCCAGCACGGCCAGCAGGGGCTCTTCCAGGCGGGCTCCGGTGAGCGCACGTTTATGGGCACGCTCAAGGACGTGCGTAGCGTGATTGAGAATCGTGTACTCCCGTCGATCGAGGCCGAGCGCGCCCATTCATCGGCGCGCGAGCAGCTCCACACGCTCGAAGCGAGAGGCACGGATGGACTCATGCACGGCGTTCAGTTTCTGTTTTACGTGCTTCGAAACACGCCGAACACTCCGGCGGATTGTACGATCTCGAACCTGCGCGCACAGCAGCACCAGGGCATGAAGGACGCGATGCAGACCAAGTCGGGCCAGATGCTGCAGCTTCTGCTCTCGACGCCGTCGTTCAAGCAGCTCTTTCCCGAGACTGGTTCGATGAGTCCGCGAAGCAACGCTCCCGTCCAGCCCTTCATGCTGACCGCCCAGGAAGAAGAAGAGATGGTGACGACCGCCGTGTTTTGCGACATGAAAGCCAACGCACAGATCCCACAGGCGCTCACGCGCACGTCGCGCAACACGGATGTGACGATCACGCCGGCGGATTTCTTGAGCGGCAGCAATTCGGGTGTCGTGTCGCTGCGACCGGAATCCACGGCGGCCGCCGCCGAGTCGTTCACGCGGCTCCATGGACTGCTCAAGCTGCTGGCGGACTTGTTGGTGTCGTGCCGCAAGGCGCGGCAGCTTGCCGGTCCCGGTGGCGACTTGCTCGTATATGGCCCCGGTGGCGAGGAAGTGCGTCGCTTAATGCAGTCGCTCGAGATTGTGCAAGCCGAGATTAGTCGCCAAGTGAGCAAGCTCACGCAGCTCGGTGTGCGCGAACTCGACCGTCTCAAGCCCAACCAAGAAAAAGGCTGGCGTTACAGCTTTAGCAAAGTGCTGCCGCTGGAGAACTACTTGGCCCATGATTTCGGAGCGTGCACGGAGCCGATCCAGCGCATCTACGCGAACGCGGACCCGCTCCACGTCCAGAAGATGTACAAGCAATTCCGCCAAGCGACCGGCATGTGGGTGCAAGAGAACAACTCGATTTGCCGCAATACGTACGCGGCGCTTGGTGCGCAGTTTGTCGAACGCCTGTCGAACCAGCGAGGCTACGAGCTGGAAGACGAGACGCAATCGTCGCCGCAGATCGAATTGCTCGAAGACGACAACGACAATGACCGTGGCAAGAAGAAGAAGACACCGCCGTCATCGGGTAATGGCAAGGTGCTGATGCTCGAGGATGGCGAGAGCGCTGATCCTGCCCAACCAGAGGAGACGGCACTCGCGCTCGTGCCGCGAGGCTCGAACACGGCGACTACGCAGCAGAATGGTGGGGAAACGGGTGGCTTGTCGCTGTTCTCCACGGCTGCAAGTATGATGACGTGGATGTCATCGGCCAAGTCTACTGTTGCTGCGAAGAACGCAGCAAAGGATCCGGCCCACAGCCCGCAGAATTCCGAGACCGATGAAGAAGAGATTGAAAAGCCACCACTGTCGGCGGCATCGTCGGTGAGCTCCGTCAATTCCAACAGTGCTGCGCAGGCGCAGGGTGTACTCGATGTGCTATTGCTGGTGCGGCAGTCGATCCAAAAGATTGGCCAGCTCTCTTGGGGCCTGCGCACGTCGTTCCACACGTCCAACATTGATGACGGCGACTTCGATGCGTTTGTCGTGCTCTGCTCGATCTACGAAAGCGTTGGTGTACAGTGCCCCAGTGATTTGCTCATCCGCGTGCGCAACCATCGCACGCGGCTCGCGCAGCTGCTAAAGCGCCACATCACGTCCGTGCTCAAGTGCGTGATGGTACTGCAGGGACGCATCGTCGACGAAAACAAGTGTATCCCGGGCATGACCCTTGTGTATCGCCACCTTGAAGGTGTTCTCCGCGACTTTGACCTGGAGCTCGATGCGCTGCTCACGAATTTCAAGCAAATGATGGTCGACACGACCAAGATGAAGGAGGGCGTGTTGCAAATGCCACTGCTCCACCAAAAGACTGACAACACGAACGTGAGCGCCGCAAAGTTTGCGTACAATTCGATCAATGCTCTGCGCACGCGTGTCAGCGGCGAGAACGACACACCATCGGCGGCGATCTTGACCCACGGAGAGTACATGCGCCAAATGAACTCGCAGATGGATCTTCACTGGAACAGCATTACGCATTTGCTGCAGAGCCTCAAGGGTGTGAGCGAAGCCGTCGGGTCGGTAACGACTCGTCTGAAGGTACGTTGGTATCTGCATGTCAAACCTACGTGTTTGTACTGACGATCGATGCCCTTATCATTGTAGGAATTCTCCAAGGACACGCGCATCACGGTGCCTCCACAGCAATTGGATTACATCTTTGAGGTACGTCATCTATCGAGGAGTATATTCCATCGCCTCACCCACTGACGAGTACTGCTTGATGGTTTTTCTCAGTACAACTACGATGGCTTTTTCCGACAATCGACCAAGGACCTCGAGCAGCTCTCGCTGACGTTCATCACCCAGTGAGGAGTCGTGAGCCATGCTCGACGATTACGTGAAGAGGGGAACACGAATGCATTTGCCGAGACGAATCGCGAGTCTCGCTTGTATCTACCTACATCTACTGACAAGGCATTTTACTGGAAGCGCAGAGAGAGAAACATTAGGACAAGAGAAAAGAAACAGCACCCACCCCACGACCGAATTTTTAGCTAGGTTTTTCTTTAACGGACAAATTAGATACCACCTTCCTCACCACCACCATCGTCTACAGCATGTCGACAAAGTCGCTGCTGCTGACACCGGTCGTACTATTGCCGGCGTCGCTGCGGCTCTTCTTGAGGCTCGCACTGGTGGCTGGTGGCACGAGCTCCTTGTCGTCGTCCTCGCCCGTCTCGCTCTGGGTCGCCGAGGCTGTCGACGGCACTTCCAGACGCTCCAGCCGCTTGCGCTTTTTGATCTTGGGAGGGCGACCAAGCGTCGGCGGTGTCGCTGCGCCCGAGCCGCTCAGCGACGACTTGCGTTCCAGCCCGAGCTTGGTCAGCGACGCCGATCCCGATCCAGAGAAGGAGTGGCGCCCCAGGCCGCTGGACGAGGAGGAAGCAGTCGTAGTGGAAGAGGCCGCCGATACGGACGCGCGGCGGCGAAACCCACTGGACGAGCCGTCCTCCACGCGTGGGTGGTAGTCGGCGAGATCCATCGTGGGTTCGTTTGCGAGCGTCTTGTAAAAGCAGCAGCTCGAAAAGAGGTGTTCGCTCTCAGTGTACGGCTTGACCTTCTTGAGCGCCGCGTCCTTTCGCGACTGCTTGCTGTCGATGAAGCCGTCCCAGCCGCGGATAATGTTGCCGTGGGACGTTTCTTCGAGGTACACGGCCTCGTCGTCTTCGATTTGCGCTTGCAGTTTGAGAATCTGCTCGTGGAGCTTGCGTTGACCTTCAACCAGCGACCGCATCTCCTCCGACGGCGCCGTGGAGGTCACGCCAAGCGGCAGAGGAGGAGTCGGAGATGCATTCTGTGGCGTCGTGGCGGGGACTGCTGCTACGGCCGCCGTCGAAGACGACGCGCCGGTCGCGCTCGCTGCCGTCGCGTTCGGCATGGTGTCTGTGAATGAGTACGACGCCTCTGAAAACGAATATTACGCGCGTATTGGAAAGGCCACCTTTTACAAAATATAACGATTCTTCTTTCGCATATACCTCTTACATCCGATAACTTGATTATCGTAATATTTAGCTTTGGAGTCCAATATTTACGAAAACTCGTGGGCAATGTCGGCCTTGGACATGTGCGGGGGCGCCGTCGCGGACCCGCCACCGCTACTGCCGCTCGTGCTGTTGCTTCCAGCACGGTTGCGTCCACGCGGAGAGACCTTGTCGTTGGTGTTGCCATGGGAATCACGGCGGTTGCCTGACGCCGACGCCGGAGGCGACGGGGTGTCCCGCGGCTGGCCGCCAAAGAGCGGCTTGAGGTACTTTTCGTCGAGTCGCTCCCACATGCCGTGGATCCCCGAGCGCGAGCGCGAGCGAAGCATAGAATCGCCTTCCAGACGGTCGTCAAAGCGGCGGTGGGCCGTCTGAGACGCGTCGTCGTCGCGGTCCGGAAGCAAACTCTCGTTGGCTCTGCCAGATACAAAAAAGCAACGATACGTTAGCCCACGACTCTCATCCAGGAAGAAAAGTCCCCTGGCATACTCGTCCATGTCGCCAAACTCGTCCTTGTCCTGCGACGTGAGCTTGAAGTGGCGAAGCAGCGGACTCGTGCCCATGCCAAAGACCAGCGTCGTAAACATGACGGTAAACAGCGTCGTGCTCTGGATCACGCCCGAGTGGGTCGGGTCAGGCGTCGACACATTGAGCGCGAGCGCAAACGCGATGGCCCCTCGCAGGCCGGCAAACCAAATGACGACCATGTAGCTCCACGGAATCGTCTCGCGGCGGCTGAGGTTGGCGACCATGAAGAGTGGAAACGTGCTGAGCATGCGCGCGAGCAAGATCGCGACGAGATTGAAGAAGATGAAGCCCCAGTCCCACGTAAAATACCCCGAGTACGCGACGACACTCATGCCCAAGTAAATGAAGATGAAGTTCTCGGCGACAAACGCGGCGGTCGAGAGCAAGTGGCGAAGCGCGGTCGCGCTCTCGTCGGCGATCGTGTAGAGATGGTAGTGGCTCATCAACACGCCCGAGAAAAAGAGCGCGACAATGCCACTGAGCCCAGCGAGATCGGCGGCGACGTAACTCAGGTACGCCGAGAGCAGCACGATCGAGATCTCGTACGACGGGTACTGCCGCAACACGGGGTCGGCCTGCTTGAGCATGAAGGCCGACGTGCAGCACACGACGGCCGCGAGAAAGACCGAGCCAAAGCCAATGCCAAACACTTTCGTGATGACCACGCTCAGGTCGTGGAGCGTGACCTCTTCGATCTTTTGCTTGATGAGCCGCTGGAACAGCGTGAACGCGACGATCGCGACGCCGTCGTTGAGCATGCTCTCGCCAAAGACGAGGTTGAACAGCAGCGGCGGCACGCCATTCTTCTTGAAGACCGACAGCGTCGCCACGGGATCAACGGCCGAGATGAGCGCGCCGTACATGTAGGCCTCGGCGGCCGTGAGCTTGGTGATGAGACCAATCTGGCCGAGCCAGAGCAGCATGCCGCCAATGACAAACATGGTGATGAGCGTGCCGACGCCGGCGAGCAACAGGATCGTGGAGAAGTTGGAGAAGAATCCCTGTAGAAATAGACACAGCGTGTGAAATGGCCATGGCTGGGTAGATGGGCGTGATGCGAATAAAACGAACCCGCTTCTTCATGCTGAACCCGGCCTCCAAGATGATTGGCGGCAGAAGCGCGTAAAAGAGTACTTCCGGGTCCATGCCATGGCCCACGGTTTGCTACGACACGACAGAATCGTCAGCCACAGGCGAACTACACTAGAAGAGAAGAACCTGGCGTTCTGCAGAGGAAAGAATCGTACCATGGGCGAGATGAATCGCATGACCGAGCCAAACTACTCACAAGAACAGGAGTGAGCATATTTGATAGAAAGGCGGCGACACGGCCGTGCGCTCTCCACAATGAACAAGACAGAACGCACCATGACACCAAAGAACATTGCGATGACCGACTCGGAGATCAGCGCCGGGTTCTTGGCGCGGTCGAGACGGTACGCAACGAGCACGAGGATGAGCTGGAGGCTCGCGATCACGAAGAGCTCAATGCTGACCCACGTGTTGGCGACCTCGGTGTCCACTGTCTCGCCCGTGGCTTCGTTCACGACCGCTGTGATGCCGCGCGCCTCATTCAGCGGACTCGGCTGGTCCAGATCCGCGTCCAGAGGCACCGCCGTGAGCGCCTGCGCCGTCCAGAGAAGCAGCGGCAGCATGAGGATTCAGAGACTTGCTGTGTCAGAGTCTGGAACTGCCTCCTCGGAAAACGGGCAACAAAGCTGAAGGAAAATCTGGAAGACGAGGACATTTCGTCTTCCCTCGCTAGAGTGACGTCAAGGTTTTGAGGTCCATCTGGCGTTTGAGACGATCCAGGTACTGTTCTAGTACATGCACTAAATTAGTAGTCATGAGGCGCACCACACGTCGCAGACAATCTCGTCAGTACCATCTGGAAGGGTCGCAATGGGCAGCGGCGCCAGCACACCGTCCAGCGCGCTGCCCACGGTCTCACTGGACGATCAGGAGCTGTCACTGGATGAAGTCTGTGGATGGGTCGAATCGCAGAACGCCGGCCCCGTCGGCGACGTGCTGGTCGCGCGGTGCCGTGGGAGCGGTCTCTCGGCCGCCGAGATCTTGCTGCACATGGACCAAGAGACGCTGCTCACGACACTGCAGACTCATCTCAGCGATACTGAACGGCGACATGCGCTTGATCTGATCCACGGTGGACGCAAGGCGCTTCGGAGAGAGTATCACGTCACACTCAAGGAGCTGCCGGACGCAATGGACCGGGCCGTGTACGTGCACGAACGATTCCCCATGGTACTCGATCCCTCTGGCCAGGCCACGCGATTTCTCAAGTACCAGCGCGGCGCGTTTCTCATGGTAGGCAATCCAAAGGATATGGCCCCGGAGAACCTGCGCAGGCATCTCGTCGGTGCGCTCAGGCACGGCACGTGGCTCGTCCTGGATTTCGATTCGCTCAACACGCTCGAGCTCGACCAGTTCTTTGCGTCCGACAGCTTTCCTCCTGAGATCTTCTCGCGTCAGGCAATGTGCAAACCGGAAGTGTACGAAAAGCTCCTGCGCGTCGACGATCCGGACCCCGCCGAGTTCATGGTGAGCGACCAGTTCAAGCTTGTCGTGCTGTGTCGCACGACACAGCCGCCGCCGAAAACGGCGCTTGCCATGTGCGTGCTCCACGTGCACGTACAGGGCAGTCAGGCAGAGGACTCACATGAGCCGTCTTTGGGTGAGAACGGTGCACTCGCAAAGGCTCTTGGCGTCGGCAAAGAAGTCAAGCGCAACTCGCTCGAGATGGTCGAAGCCGCGTTCGACAATGATCTGGACGTGGTGCAAAAGTGTCTCGAGAAGAACTACGACATTGAAAGCGCTGACGGACACGGCCACACTTCGCTCTCGGAGGCGTCCTGCCAGGGCCACGCGTCCATGGTACGGTTTCTATTGGAGCGAGGCGCCGATCCGAACCGCGTTAATGACGAGCGGCGCAGCGCGCTGTACCGAGCGGCGTACAATGGGCACGTAGAGACGGTGCAGCTTTTACTTGAGAGCGGAGCCGATCCGCGTATTGTGACCAAGCAATCTGAGACGGCATTTGACGTTGCCAAGACCCAGGAGGTACAGGATCTGGTCCAGCGGTGGAACATTGCCAACACAGAGACGCTGCTAGAAAGGCGACGCCAGGTCATCGAGCAGAAGTGGCAGGAGCGGATCTCCAACCATGTTGAACGCGAGCGGCACGCGCTGATGAAGATCCACGAAGAGTTGGTGCAGCTTGCCCACGACGGAGATGCTGTGTCGCTGGAGGCACGGCTGGAACAGCTCGTCGAAGAAGCGCTGGCCAGCGGTGAAAAGCCGCGTGCCAGTGCCGATGTGCGGAACGAGAAAGGCTCGACATTACTGGCAATCGCAGCCCAATTTGACCACGCACAAGTGGTCACATTGCTGCTCACGAAATGGAAAGAATGGAAGGAACTCGCTGTGCAGAGTGCCAGCCAAGCGACGAACGCGAGCGTGGCGAAGGAGCTCACCAAGAAGCACGAACTGATGGCCAAGGTTTTCAAGGCCAACGTGAATGCGCGCGACTCCCGCGGCTGGACGCCCGTGGCGATCGCCGTGTTCCACGAGTCAAAAAAGAGCCTGCGCATGCTGCTCGACAATGGTGCGGATCCAAAGCTGAGGAACCAGTACAACAAGAACGCGCTCGACTTTGCCAAGGACGATATCGATGCCGCACTGAACGTCGTCAAGTCTCGCGCCGAGGTAAGCAAGCGTAGCCACACAAGTACGGTGGAGAAGAAACGGCCGACTGTAACGTTCCGTCTGTGCAGATCCGTCAAGTGTTACTGGACTGGGAGAACGAGCGTCGCGTCGTTGTAGGTGGAGACATGGTGGCGGCCTCGACGCTCTCTGGCACAGAAATGAAAGAGAGTTCGTCGCAAGGCCCCAATGACGCAAGGAAAACGAAGAAAGCGACCAAAGCCGTCAATCCCAGCGGGGCCAAATCCGTAGCGGCGAAGAAACCATCGAAAAAAACCAGTGGCAAGAAATGACGGATACGAGTGTGCTGGTGCACCCAGCATTGAAGTTCTGGGTCAGTACAGTACAGTGCAGACCCCCGCGTGGCCAGCATCATGGACGCTACGTGATCACAGGCCGCTTCATAGTTGTGGGAGTCGGAAACTCATTTTCGTAGGAGAGGAAGAATCTACGGTAACTGAGCCTGCCATGGTCAGCACGGAGAAAGTCATTCCAAGCTGCTATGCTGGACTTTCAGTGGTGTGGAAAAACCATATTGCGCGATCTGATTGGATGTAATGAAGAGCTACAATGCACTTTCCACATGAACAGGCCAATCAGGTTGGTACTGTTGCTGACCACACACGAAAGTTCAGGCAGCCCGAATCAGTTGCAGGGCGATGCGTCAGACAACCATGGGTCCTCACACGCAGCTGAGGGGACGGAGAGTTACCTCAGGCAAGGCAACCAACTCTTTTTGTTCCGCCAGCGTTCGTGATGCCGGGGGTACAGAGAGAGAGTGAGAAAAAAAACTTAGTCGAATGGGTGAGTGGCCTCTTCTCCTTCTCTTCGTCAGTATTCTCTCGATTGGCTGGCAACCGGCACCGCAGCTTCAAGGTGCCGAACAGCGAAGGGAGACAAGTTTGGGACACTGCATGGGGGCATCTCATTCGCATAATAGGAAAGAAGCCGGCCGGCATCCCGCGCTGCCTCACCACTCTGTGATCTCTGAGGTGCCAATCGCTCAAGCCGCCACGCGCGCCGCTTCATTCTTTTCGTCTGGGTACTTTCTTACGGTACGGCGGGCGTACAATACGTAGCGCGGCGCGAAGAAGAAAGTGCACGGGACGTTTCCGAACAACTCATTCCCTTCACGGAGCAGCGACACGAGCGTCTGACTCTGTGGACACTGGCGTTTCTCCAGCTCTGCGAGTGCAGATCACCAAGAGGTGAGCCCAAGCGTTTTTCTTCCATCTCCAGATCGCACTGAAAATTCAGGGCCGATCCGACAGCGGGCCATTGATTCTTATTTGGGGTGTGTGGCGTGAGCGCCCACGCGCATACCCTTTTTCGGCGCGTCTTCCAGCAACAGGATCGGCACGACGGACTGAGCGTATTGCCATTGTCGTAACGGCCACATCCTTCTGGATACTTTCTGCGACGTGCGTGCACCCGCCATCGCGCACCTGGGTCTCGCACGCAGCAGCCTCACTCGAAAAGAGTCGCCACTCCCCGCTCGAGGGACGAAACGATCGGCTCGCCTCCCGCCAGTCGATACGCTGTCGTGATGGATATCAACAGCCTCCACACCGCTTCGCCACCACCTCCACTGCCCGTGCCCACCACCACCACCATCACCACCAATCCGAATGCGGCCACGGTCGCCTATTTCACCCACAAGCTCTACGTGCTCCAACTCTTTCTGCTCTGCGGCTACGGCGTCATGTTCTTGCTCTGCCTCGCGCTGCTCGTGCACTTGCGGCGCAACCGCCACGACGCCTTGCGTGGCGACGCCACGGCCGCGCGCAAAGTGATTCTCCCGGCGTTCGAGCCGCTGCTCTGGATTCTCGGCGGGGCCACGGGAACGTACACGCTCTTCTTCGCATCGGCGATCGGCGCCAAGCTCTACACGAGCGACATCTCGCGCGTCTCGAGTGAGCTCTTCTACAGCGGCCGCCAGTTCGTCTTCGTCTGCGTGCTCGTGTTTCTCTACCAAAAGTC
Organism: Pythium phragmitis; assembly: GCA_023335925.1. Taxonomy (NCBI): domain Eukaryota; phylum Oomycota; class Peronosporomycetes; order Pythiales; family Pythiaceae; genus Pythium; species Pythium phragmitis. Next base: position 102,934 of record JAADVZ010000008.1, on the reverse strand, counting down.
CGTCTCGATCCCGGCGCTGCGGCGCACGCTCTTTGTGTCGTTTCTGCTCGCGAGCTACACTGTGCCGGTCGTGTGGTACCTCACGCACTACGTGCAGCCGGCCGATTTTTACTTTGCGCTCCTGGCCGTGCGCGCGCCGCTGCTGCTGCTCTACGCGTACGTGTTCCTGCGTCCGCCGGGGCGCGCCAGTCGCCGCACCCTGCGCGAGTACTGCCTCTATACGTTCGTCTACTACGCGCTGCTCTTTGCATACATCGAGCTCATGCGGCGGCGCCAATTTGACCTGGGCTTCTCGATGGCATACGCCAACCTCGCGTGGGGCGCGCTCTGTCCGCTCGTCATCTGGCGCGTGCTCAAGGCCGACACGGAGCATTGGCGCGGCCTCGGGCAGCGCGCCGTCGCGCTGCAGTCGCTCTTTCGCCAGCGCCGGGCCGCCCTCGACGAGCGCGTGTCGTCGCAGGGGCTCCACGTGCTCATCGAGATGCACCGCCAGCTCATCATCGACTTTGCGTACCTCGAGATCCAAGAGCAAATCGGCGTCGGATCGAGTGCGCTCGTGTTCAACGGATTGCTCAACTCCAAGACCCACGTCGCCATCAAAGTGTACTCGCCGCAAGAGTTCAGCGAAGAGACCGTCGCGGCGTTTTCGCACGAGGCCGCACTTTGTGGTGCGCTGCACCACCCCAACATTGTCACGTTCTACGGCATGTGCGTGTGTCCGCCCACGATCTGCCTCGTCTCGGAGCTGTGCGTCGCGAGCCTCGACGACGTCCTCAAGGCCATCCACGCGCGCCGCGACTCGAACCCCGACCGCCAGCAGTTCTTGCTCAACCTCGGCTACATGCTGGACGCCGCGCGCGCCGTCGCGTACTTACACAGCTTCTCGCCGCCGTTCGTGCACCGCGACATCATGCCCCGCAACTTCCTCGTCGACTACAAGAGCACAGTCAAGCTCACCGACTTTGGCGAGTCCCGGAGTCTGCCTCGTCCGCACAACAGTGCTGCCCCTCGCGGGCGCGACCTGCATCCGTACATGGTGCTCGCGAGCCGTGCCCACGTGAACCGCGACGGCCGGTACGCCGGCAACGCCGCGTCGCTCAATGCGAGCCTCGTGCGCCAGGGCAGCATGCCCGTCATGAGTGTGCGAGGCACGGTCGACTACATGGCGCCCGAAGTGATCCAGGGCCGCGCCGGTCTCGCGTCATACGCCGAGGCCGCCGACGTCTACTCGCTCGCGATCACCATGTGGGACATCCTGAACCCGGGCCAGCCAAAGTTCCCAATGCTGCGCAGTAACAACCACCTCCAGATCTTTGAGTCGGTCATAGAGGGCAAGCGCCCGGCGCTCGACAGCCACTTGCACCCGAGCCTGCGTGAGATTATCCAGAACGCGTGGCACAGCGACGTGAGGGTGCGGCCGTCGGCACAGACGGTCGTCCAGATCCTCGAGAGCATCCAGGACGAAGTCATGGCCGTGTTTGCGGCGCAGCTACTGAGTGAGATTGACACCGAGTCGCGCCGCACGCCCACGGACTGCAGCTTCACGGGGGCCGAGGCCGTGGCCCACATGGTCGAATGCGGCTACGCGCTGGGCGAGGGCGAGGCCGTGCGTCTGGGGAATGCGCTCATGGACGCGGGCCACTTGCACCACGAACGCCACAGCAAGGGCTTCAAGAACTCGAACGTGGAGCTGTACTACTTGGACGAAGACAACATCCGCCTCTGCCGACCGCTGCGTCCTCCTCGGGCAATCGTACGGCGGGGGCCATGGGAGAACGAAGAGAGCGAGGAAGAGAAGGAGGAAGAGAAGGACTCGGGGAGCGGAGAGGCGTCCGTCGTCGACACGACGAGCTCGCCCGACCACGAGCCGCGAGCGCGGATGCTGCTAGAGCAGCACGGTCTCTGTGCGTGCCGGAAGCTGGGCCAGCGGATCCAGACAGGCGACGACGGCCGACGGCTCGGGACGCGGATCAAAAAGAAGAAGAAGAAGCGTCGAGACGACGAGAGGAGCAAGAAGACGATCGGGACGATTCTAGAGGAAACGTCCGTGTCGCGACTCTCGCGCAGTCTGCTCGCGGACGAAGACGACGACGACGACGGCGGCGGCGCAAGTGAGACCGTCGACGACACTGGCGGTCACGTTGCCATCGCGATCAACGGCCCCGCGGCCGCGTGATTAGGTGGGGGGAACATACTGGGTATTCTAGTGCATACTTCCAGAGTCGTGTGACTGCTTTGGAGCCATTCGTTTCGCCAGCCGCCGCCAGCACTAAGAGCAAGAACATTCACGGCGGCGCGCCCGGCTACCAGTTGCGGCACTGGAGATGAGCAGGCGATTGTACTGCACTCTTCTCTTCTGAGCCACTGGTTGTCAGCAACGCGCCAATCACGAGGCGTTTAACAAGTGACTGGCCCAATCACTGGGACGATAGGATGACGGCCGATCTCAGTCTGAGATATTGAGCCCTTCGAGATTCTCAGATCGCATCAACAGTAATCGCCAGCTGTCACGTATTACTGAGAGTGTTCAACAGTAGCGCCATGGACTCACCATGGGAATGGTGGAAAGAGTCCTATTGCTGTCACTGTTGCATCCGCGGCTCAATTTTTCATTCAGCATTTGCACGCGCACCACTCGCTTCTTGTTCAGCATGTCGCCCAACAGCTCCGCTAGTGAGACCACCTCGTCGCCGTCGACCGACTCGCAGTGGCGTCCGCACGCAGTGGCCGCCGACACCGACTGCTGGGTGCGCGATCTCGCCAGCGACTTGGCCGTCACCGCCGACTACGTCGTGCCCGGCGCGACCAAGACCCACAAGCCGCGCATTCTCGTGCTCTACGGCTCGCTGCGGGAAGGGAGCTTCTCGCGTGCGCTGGCCTTGGAGTGTGCGCGCATTCTCGACGTGCTCGGTGCCGACGTCCGCGTGTTTACGCCCAACGGACTGCCGCCACGGGATCCGTCGGTCGAAAAGACGGACCCCAAAGTCCAGGAGCTGCGCGAGCTCGTCCAGTGGAGCGAGGGCCACGTCTGGGTCTCGCCCGAGCTCCACGGCCAAATCACGGGCGTGTTCAAGAACCAGATCGACTGGATCCCCGCCGGCGGTGAGGTCCACCCGACGCAGGGCAAGACGACGGTCGTGCTCCAGGTCAACGGCGGCTCGAACTCGTTCAACGCGGTCAACACCATGCGCGTGCTCTCCAAGTGGATGCGCATGTCGTGCTCGTCGGCGCAGCTCAGCGTCGCGTCGGCGTGGAATGAGTTTGAAGGCGGCCGCCTGAAGCCCAGCGGCCTGCGCAGTCGCGTGGTCGACACGATCGAAGAGTTCTACCGGTTCACGCTCGCGATGCGCGAGCAGTCCGAGGCCATGGCGAACCGATACAGCGAGCGCAAGGCCAAGGCAGAGGCCGAGGCCAATGCAGCGGCGACCGCTGCGAACCCATAGGGCAACTCCATCGTCTTGTAGCCACTCACAAAGACACCACTATGGGTACCCGTCTACGCTGGTAATCAAGTACACCAAACCAGTCGATAGATGTAATAAACAAATTGTTCATTGCCTATTTACTATATTTGAATTATGTATTGGCTGTGTATAATTGGCTGAAAAGCTGATAATGTGAGGATTGCGATCCGCCTGCACGATCGTTATCACCGGCTCAGCTTTCTGCGTCGCCACTCCCCACTTGCCAACTTGCCGCATCCACCACACGTGGATGCTCTCGCTGCTGCGTCACCGCTCGCTGTCCTCCTCCTCCTCCGCCCTCCTTCGCTGCGCGCGCGCAGTCTCCTCGTCGTCCATCACCATGTCTCGCCCCGCCGTCGCCGAGGACCACTGGGTCTCCTCCTCCACTACCGCTACACCTTCTGATGCGTCCTCCAACTGGCGCCCCCACGTTCTCCCCGCCGATGCCGACTGCTGGGTGCGCGCTCTCGCCGACGACCTCTCGGCGGCCCGCGCCTTTGTCGCGCCCGGCGCGACTAAGACCCACAAGCCGCGCATTCTCGTGCTCTACGGATCGCTCCGCGAGACGAGCTTTTCGCGGTTCCTGGCCTACGAGTGTGCGCGGCTGCTGGACGTGCTGGGCGCCGACGTGCGCGTGTACAACCCCAGCGGACTGCCCGTGCGGGACCCATCCATTGAGACCACACACCCGAAGGTCCTCGAGCTGCGCGAGCTCGTGCTCTGGAGCGAAGGCCACGTCTGGGTCTCACCCGAGATGCACGGCCAGATCACGGGCGCCATGAAGAACCAGATCGACTGGATCCCGCTCAACACGGGCTCGGTGCGGCCGACGCAGGGCAAGACGGCGGTCGTGCTCCAGGTCAACGGCGGCTCGCAGAGCTTCAACGCCGTCAACACGCTGCGCATCCTCGCGCGCTGGATGCGCATGCCGTGCGCGACGAACCAGAGCAGCGTGCCCATGGCCTGGAAAGAGTTTGAGAACGGCCGCATGAAGCCGAGCGACTACCGCCACCGCGTGGTCGACGTCATGGAAGAGTTCTACAAATTTACGCTGCTCATGCGCGAGCACGCCGACTTTTTGGTGGACCGCTTTAGTGAGCGCAGGGAGAAGGCCGAAAAGGGGCGGCTGCTCACGCAGGCCGAGAAAGAGGCCGAGAAGGACGCTGCCAGCAAGGCGGACGACGACACGGAGTAGAGATAGAGAGAAAGAGGGAAAGGGTCAAGTCTCCCATGATCAAATCGATAGAAGGAGCTAGCACTTTCGTGCCATAGAAAAGATCTGGAATTAGTACATGTTTCCAAGGTTAAGCCGAGGGTGCTCCGCGAAAGCGGACCGACCGAGCCTCAACCTTGGAAAATGTTAATACATTCAAAACAGGGCTCTGTGTGCAATCGGGTGCTTTTCATGCTAGGTGCCTTTACCACTCTACTCAAGAACAACCGCAAAATAGTAGTATAGGGCAGTGTACTACATACTACTTGAGAGTATGTCTTAGGCGTCGGCGACCGCCACGTACACGGCATCGCTGCTGGCGTTGGTGTGCTGCTGCTTCATCGTCGCTTTGGACTCGCCTGTCGCACTGCGCTCGTCGCCACCGCTACGTTCGGCGTCGCCATCGACCAGCCCCTCCTGGATCTCCAGGTCGGCGGGCGACGGCGTGAACGTGAGGTGGTCGCGGAACCAGAACGCGAGGTGCACGAGCGTGAGCATGGTCGGAATCTCAATGAGTGCGCCAACGACACTCATGAGCGCCGGGTCCGACTTGAGTCCAAAGGACGCGATCGCGACGGCCAGCGCCAGTTCGAAGTTGTTGCTCGCGGCCGTGAACGCCAGTGCCACGCTCTGCGGGTACGTCGCGCCGAGCGTCGTACTCATGCCGAACGACAGAAGAAACGTGATGAGGAAATAGAGCAGCAGCGGCACGGCCGCGTACAGCACCTTGCCGGCGTTGCTCGTGATACGCTCGCTCTGGGTCGCAAACAGCACGACGACTGTGAAGAGCAGTGCGAGCAGGGTGAGCACGCCAATGCGGGGCGTGAACTTCGTGCGGTACCACGCGTCGCCCTTCCAGATGCGGCCCACGAGAAACCACGTCGCGAGCCCGAGCACGAACGGCACGCCCATGTAGATACCCACGTTCTTGGCGACTTCGCCCAGCGACACATGGGCCGAGAAGCTCTGGAGCGACATTTGCTTGGGCAGTTCGTTCAGGAACAGAGCAGCGTACGGCGAGTAGAGTGCGATCGTGAGCAGCGAGTTGATCGCGACGATCGCGGCGCAGTACTCGTCGTCGCCGCCGGCCAGTGCGTTCCAGACGACGACCATGGCGATGCATCTCGCGCAGCCGACGAGGCTGAGCCCAGCCATGTACCCGGGGTCGTTGCGGAAAAAGGCGGCCGCGAGCAGGTACATGACGAAGGGACCAAGCACCCAGTTCTGAAAGGTGGTCAGCAGCAGCAGCTTCCAGTCAGCGAGCACGCGGTGGACGACGTTCCAGCGGACCTTGGCGAGCGGCGGGTACATCATGACGATGAGTCCGATAGCCACGAGCACGTTCGTGCCGCCGCTGAGCGTCGTGCTGTCGATGAAGTCCTGGACGCCGTGGAGCTGCCCGAGCGCGAGCCCGAGTCCGGCCGCGAGCGCGATCCAGAGCGAGAGCAGGCGGTCCAGCAGACTGAGCTTGGAGAGGAGGGGAGTGGAGGTCATGGGGGAGGAGGAGATGGGGTATGGTGGTAGATTGGATACTGGGGCCATGCAAAGTGCAGGTTCAGTAGTTCTGTGTCCCTTCGCATTTATTGATGACGATCCAAGGGGTACGATCGTCAACAGCGAATGGCTACTCAGTAACCACACCTAACCCTGTCCACTTAGTGGACGCAAGATATATCCTTTTTTGTTCGCGTACCCTCGCGTAACCCGGCGTCGGATGACGATCACAACATGCGGATCGCAATCCTCACGGTCTCACATGGCTTGATTCGCATTGGAAAACCAGCCATGTCCACCGCTCCCTCGTCCTCTTCTGCCACGGCTCCTGCCACACCGGCGGCGGCCCCAACGCTAGTGGCGCCCGCGGTCCCGCGCATCGAAGCGACGGAGCTTGGCGCGCTGCTCGAGTCGGCGGACGCCAAGCCGCTCGTGGTGGACGTGCGTGACCCAGCGACGACCGGCGGCTTCATTAAGGGCGCCATCAACGTACCTAAGGTCTTGTTTGATACGGACGAGTTTGTCGACGATTTTGTGGATAAGCACGCGACGCCCGGCGCCGTGCTGGTCTTCCACTGCCTCAACAGCAACGGCCGTGGTCCGACCGCCGCTGGTCGCGTCTATGACCGCATCCAAACAAAGTTTGCCGACGACGACAAGAACAAGCCGCAGGTGCACGTGCTCAGGGGCGGCTTCCGCGTCTTCTCCGAGGTGAGTGAACTACCGGCTCACAGGTATACTCGGGGGAAGGGGATCAAGGGGATTAACTCTAATGGCGTGGCTTCCACAGACGTACGGCTTGGACAGTCCACTTGTGGACCCGTCGGATCTCCATTAAGCACGCTGCAGAAACCATTGCACTCTCAGCTCACGATGCTGGACGATCGAACGTCACCTCACTAATACATACTGAGGTTTTGATATCCAATTGTTTACCGATACTGTGACTTGGTGTGGCATGCCGCGTCCTTGAATACTTCACCTTCGACAGCTCCAAAGGTCCGTGCAATGGTCGCGCGGTAGAGGCCAAGCGCCATGCCACTGGACAGCTCAGTGCGTGGTGCGCAGCATCCTCCTGTTCTCGCTGGCTCCTGTGCATGGGGGGCGTACTGGACCTGGATCCGGAAGAGCGTCTCGTCACCGTCGTCACTTGGCTCGATCGTGCACCAGCCTCGCTCGGTCACGCGGCCAATCGGGTTGTTTGCACCGTCGCACTGGTAGCAGCCGTCGCACTCCCACACAAACGTCAGTCGGTTCGGCTCGGCGTAGCGCCGGATCGCGAGACGCCCAGGCGTGAGCGAGTTGCTGGGATTGCACTCGGCCCCACACTCGCCAAACATATCGTTCCCAACGCTGGTCATGGCCTACACAAAGTCTCAACGGTATCAGAGACCAGACCATGGGCAGTATGAGCCGCCACCAAAACAACGCACCGAGCGTCCACAGAGGTCGCTACTGGGCCGGTCTGATGTCGAGAGATGGTTCCACGTCGCGCTGCCCACGGTTGAGAAACTGAACGGCAGTCGCCGACACTCCATCACACGGAGACTCATGTCGGTGCATCCGCCCGACCGAGAGACCATGTCGATCGAGATTTTGCGAACGCCGATCGCGAGCCGAGCCAGTTCGTCTCCGCACTGGTTGTGCTCATACGCTGAGTGGATGTTCTGGAACAGCTCGTCGTAAAGGTCCAAAGACGACGACGGAGAGATCGCCGGACTCTGCCGCTTGAGTGAGCGCCCTACTCCAATACTACTGGGCTGCAGAATCTCAGGAGACTGATCCCACAAGAACCACAAATATAAAGAGTCAGTACATGGGCATTCTGCACCAACACCAACTCGGTATGGGAGCCTTAGTCTCACCTGTTCGACTGGTGTGGACTGGATCGCTTGGTGAATGTGTTGCGCCGCGGTCCACTGTCTCGCGAGCATCTCGCGCAGCTTCTTGTTCTCCGCAATCGCTTTCCCACGCTCGACTCGCGCGAGCCGTGCCACTTCCTGCCACGGTGAGGAGAGCGGGTTTGTATCATTCGACGTTGGTTGCGTAAGCTGAGCCAGAGTCGATTCGAGGGCCGCGGCTTCGGCACGTATCTCCTCGAGCTCGTATTTCTTCCTCTTGCGATTCAGTCGACAGCGATCCGCACGCGACACCGATGACGCAGTCAACGTATCCGCAGTGCTATCGCAGTTTATCCCATCTCTTGCTGTCGTCTGCCCATCGGAGCCGCCCAGGAAGACGTCGAAGAGATCTGGCACATCTTGGTCCTGCGATCAGTGCGGATGTCAGGCTCCTTGTTCTGGCACACGCGTCGAGGGTACATCGAACCTCCTTCCGCTAAAAAAGGCAAAGAGGTGTACGCACACTTCTATCAAACGCATCAAGAGACGAGTCGGCGCGCTCAATCTCCTGCAGGAGAGAGAGGAACTCGGCATCCGCAGCAGCCTCCTCGTCCATTTTCAGCAAGAAACATACCGCGACAAACAGGCATTTAGTAACCCATGGGCCACCATTGATCATGGTTACTGGCGTAGTTCTCGTATTCTATCAGTCTACTTTTGTATATTTCGTTTTCCCCTGGTTGAAGTGAACCAGGCTCATGTGAATTCAGCACACACTTCTTGAGCCGCCGTGCATCGCTGCAATTGGCTTTGTCATTTCGTGGAGAAGCAAACGCGAGTAGCCCAAGCGCAATCAGTTTCATCTCCAGCCGTGCTCGCCGCTCGCCACTCGCGGTGAAGTCGTGTGCGTAGGTGCGATTGGGCCGGGCCGTCTTCTTTCGCGGCATATTCTCTTGACTGGCCTTGTGTGTCTTGGTGTCGGTTCTCGGTCTACTAGAACCGCACTTTTCTGGCGTCCGTCTGAAAGCTTTCGCTACTGGGGTATTAGACTGTCATTGCATTGGTCTCGCATTTGTCAGGTAGATTAATAATATCGCGTGTGACTCGCCAGATTTCTCCCTGTATACTTGCAGTACCGCTGTTTTCTTCCGGTATTTGCCATCCTCAGAGAGGCACGGCAGTAGGGGCGGTCCGCTCATGAGTCCCGACGCGAGAACTACAGCGTGCACGACAGACTGGATAGAGACTGGCTCTGGCCATGGAAACCCCTGTCCTGACAACAGGCTGAAGGCTGGTGGCAGTACACTGAACTACGTGCACGTGCCTCTGACAAACACACTGGCCATGAACTCTGCACTGCTCGCGAAACGTCACCAGATCACCTTAGAAGTTCCATTACCAAAACACGGTGTAAGTGAATTGGATGTCTCGTTACTGAAAGTATATTCTTCCACCGTGTTTTGTGATTGCGTAATGCACAACGAGGAAGTTCCAAAGGTGATTCCGGCCGGTCTTGATGGTTTCATGATCTGGAGAGAGAACAATCTGCGAGTCGCCAAGCAAGAACATTTTTTTCTGTGGAACGAAAAATCGAACCAAAATGTTCCATCGCATGCGTGGAACGCTGGGCAGTCGCTCCGGACACACATCACGACACTAGTATGGCTGGGTGGGTGCTCGAACGCCAATCGATGGAACGAGTGAACTTGAGCTAGCCGAACGTGGGTAACCGCAGAGGCGTTGATCCCACCCGTCGTGTATCACCGCTGCTATGACGCTCACTTCCGAACCTCCCGCGCAGCGAGCGGGTCCGTTGTCCGAACGCCGTCAAGACCTATTTCTGCCTCGCGGGGAAAAAACGCAGGGATCAAAAGCGATCTGTGTTCACGGGAGGCTCTTTTTGCTCCAAGGGAAAAAAAAACACAAGAACATTTATTTCTCCGGATCCACCCCATCTTTCCGGATCCAGTGCACCAAGCGCATCCAGAAGCTACAGCGAAGATGAACAGAACGAGCGAAGGCGACGCGCCCCTCTCGCCGCCCACAGAACCGCCCTCGGCCTCTGCGGACGCGCAACTGTTCATCACGCTCTTCCGCCGCCGGCTCTACTACCTCCAGATCTTTGTCGTGCTCGGCTACGGGCTCATGGCCGTCTTGTGCGTGGCGCTCGCGTGCTACCTGCGGTACAACCGCAACGTCGCACTGCGTGGCGACACCACGGCCGCGCGCAAGATCTTGCTGCCGGCCTTTGAGCCGCTCATCTGGATCCTCGCGGCTTTCACCGGCACGTTCACGCTCACCGTGTCGCTCACGCTCTCGCTCGGTGTGTTCAGCACGCAGGTCACGGCGCTCGCGTCCGAGGCCTTTTACTGCGGCCGCATGGTCGTGCTGCTCATGGTCATTGTCTACATGCTGCAGAAGAGCGTGACCGTGCCGGCGCTGCTCCGCACAGTCGGTATCAGCCTCGTGGGCGGCACCTACACCATGCTTGTCGAGCTCGTGCTCATGCAGTACAGCGACGGCTCGCCACGCTACGCGCAGCTCCACCACGTGGCCATGGTGGTCGCCAAGTCGCTGCTGCTCGTGTTCTTCACGTACGTCTTCATCTCGCCGCCCGGCCGCGCGAGCAAACGCAGCCTCCGCGAGTACATTGCGTTCATCTACGTCTACTACGCCGGCGTCTACGCGTACACGTTCTTGCTCCAGCAGCAGCACTTCGACGCCGGCTTTGTCATGGTCTACATCACGACCATGTGGGCCGCACTCGCGCCGCTCTTTATTTGGCGCGTGCTGAGCGCCGACACGCAGCACTGGCGCGGCATGGGCCAGCGCGCCGTGTCGCTGCAGTCGGTCTTTCGGCAAAAGCACAATCTCAACGAGCGTGTCTCGTCCCAGGGTCTTCACGTTCTCATTGAGATGCACCGCAAGCTGATTATTGACTTTGCAGTGCTCGAGCTCAAGCACAAGATCGGCGTCGGCTCGACCGCCATCGTGTTCAACGGCGTGCTCCACTCCAAGACGCCCGTCGCTGTCAAGGTGTACACGCCGACCGAGTGCCACGAAGAGACCGTGGCGGCGTTCTCGCACGAGGCCGCACTCTGCGGCGCGCTGCACCACCCCAACATTGTCAAGTTCTACGGCATGTGCGTGTGTCCACCGACGATCTGCCTCGTCTCGGAGCTGTGCCAGGGCTCGCTGGACGACGTCACGCTGGCGACAGCCGAATCGCGGCAGCACCCGAACCGGCAGCAGGCCCTCGTTAACATGGCCTACATGATCGACGCTGCGCGCGCGGTCGCATACATTCACAGCTTTTCGCCGGCGTTTGTGCACCGCGACATCAAGCCCAGCAACTTTCTCGTGGACGCCGAGAACACGGTCAAGCTCACGGACTTTGGCGAGTCACGTAGCCTCCCCAAGGCCCACATGATGACGCCACCGGTGGCGGCACTAGGCTCGCTGCAGTCGGCCAAGAGGTTGTTTAGTGGCGCGAACCTACGCCAGCAACGCGGTCGTCAGTCGTCGGTCGCGAGCACCGACCCGTCGCAGCCCACGCCGGCGGCCCAGCTCACAGTCAAGGGCACGGTGGACTACATGGCGCCCGAGATCATCCAGGGTCGCGCGGGCGTTGCGCAGTACGGCGAGGCCGCCGACGTCTACTCGCTGGCAATCACGCTCTGGGACATTTGGAACCCGGGCAAGGAAAAGTTCCCGACGATCCGCAACAACCACCTCCACGTCTTCGAGTCTGTCGTGCAGGGCAAGCGCCCGGCTTTGGACGCAGCCATTCACCCGGCGATTCGTCAGGTCATTGAGAGCGCGTGGCATGCGGACCCGCGGCTGCGGCCGTCGGCGCAGACCCTGGTCTCGATCCTCGAGACCGTGCAGGAAGAACTCTTTGCCGTCTTTGCCATGGACCTGGCCGACGAGCTCGAGTACGACCCGCTCTACAACAAGTACGGCGAGCTCGTGGCGCAGACGTTTTCGGCCAAGCAGGCGAGCGACCGCATGGAAGAACTATGCTTTGTCAACACAGAGGCCGAGGCCCTGCGGCTCGGCAATGCGCTCATGGACGCCGGTCTGCTCCACCACGCCAAGCACGAACGGCCGTACGAACTCGGCCACGGGCTCTACTTTTTCGACGATGACAATATCAATTTGTGTCGCCCGCTACTCGCGGCCGGCGAGGACCAGGACGACGACGTGGACGACGACGAACGCATTGACCACGTCGTGCCGCTGCCACAGTCGTCCATGCCCGTGATGGCGCGCCTCTCGTCCAAGCGACCCAAGTCGGTCACGTCGCGCCGCCGCAAGGCCTCGTCGTCGACTGCGCACTCGGCCACATCCCACACGGCCAATGCACGGTCCGAAAACGCCACGACCATCTATGATAATGGCATTTGCCCGTGCCGCAAGCTCGGCCAGCGCGTGGAGCAGCCCAAGCACGGCAGCGGCGGCACGAGCAAGCGGCTCGGCTTTCGCCGGCGCGACCGCCACAAGGCCGCGTCCGAGGAAAACATTCTCACGGCGAAACTGCTGGGCGCGGAACAGCGCGACGCCGCCGATCTGAGCGTCACGAGAAGCGCGACGGCCACGAGCGACTTTGACGACTTTGACGCCGTGAGCACCAACTTTGAGCAGCACATGGTCTGAGAAAGCATGGGGTGACGACCAAGGCCACGGGCTCGGCTCCTTCTACACTACGATGTTACCCATGCACTCTTGTGAATCCAATAAACCGTCAAGACTTTGTATCACTACTACTAGTATTACCACTGCAGAGTAGTAGTCGGACGCCAAGACTGCCATGGCAGTAGGCGCCAAAACGGTTGTCTGTCTCATTTCGAAAAAAAACGCTTTTACACCACGAACAACATATTAACGACCGACACTACAGTCGTTCATCACGCAGTCCACAGGGTGCACGACTGTCGTGCTCTCGACGCTGCTCGATCCGTCTTGCGTGCTGCTGCTGTTCGAGTCGGCGCGACGTCCCAACCGCGTTCTTCGTTCCTGAGGCCGCAGGCAGCCGGTGGCTCCTCCTCCTCCTGCCCGACGGCGACGGCGACGGTGCACGGTGTCCTCATCGTCCTCGTCGTCCTCGCTCGTGCTGGCGGCGACGTGGAAGCCCATCTCAACGTCGCTCGCACTCTGCGGCGTCGGCGCGAGCGAGTCGTACGTGTCCGTATGCGGGAATTCGTTCATCAGCAGCCTCGCCGTGAGCCCGCTCTCGAGCGTCGACCTCTGCGGCACCGGCTGGCTCACCCCACCGGGCGGAGTCGTAAAGAGCTCACTGTGGTCAGCACCTCGCTCGGATCCTGGGTTGCTGGCTGTGCGCTTGCCGCGGCGGAACCGCTTGTTGAGGGCACTGCTCCCACCTGCGGTGCCTCCGCCAGAAGCTCCGCGCTTGGAGATTACCAACAAGCCCGCCCCGAGTCGCTTGCACGGACACACGCTCGCGACCGCCGTGTCGGTCCACTGCGACGTCGACGCGCACGCGGGGCCAGCGGTCTCTCCTCCCGAGCCCCCACCGGCTCCTGTACGAGACAGCTTCCGGCGTGGCCCAAAGCGGAGCAGCTCGCTCACGGTCGAGCCGATGGCCGCAGCCACGCTCGCGGTCTCGACGTCGCGGTGCTCCTCAGTCTTGCTCCTGCCAGTCGTGACGGACGGTCCGACACTCTGGCTGAACTCGCTCTCGCCGTCAAAGTCGCCGTACGACGTGGCGTCGTCGTCACCCACGGCCGTGGCGCCCTCAAAGTCCTCGTCCCGTAACGGACTCGAGTACTGCGGGTACCCGGAGGCCGACGAGTAGGACGACGACGCACGCCGCCGTCGCTGCTCCACGATGGGCGCGAGCGGCGAGCCGTGGCGAGTCGTGGGGCACGCCAGCGCGTCCAGCTTGGCCTCGTCAAACATGTACTGCTCGCCCGAGCACTCAAAGCCCAGCACGTGGCGCGCGTGGTGGAGCAGCCCGGCGCTCATGAGCCCGTTGCCCGCGCGCTCGCTCTCTTCGACCGAGTCAACCATGTCGAACTCGAGCATCTTCTGCACGAGGTCCTGCCCCGCCGACGTGTGCTCGGTCGTGCAGCCCTTGCGCGTAATCAGGATCTTCTTCTCCATGGCGTTGGCCAGCACGACCGCGACCTCGCTGCTCACGCGCTCGTGGATCTGCTCGAGCGTCGTGAGCACCGAGAGCGCCGACGGCCGGTTCTCGGGCCGCGGATCCCACGCGCGTGTGAGCAGCTCCGCGAGCTCGGGTGTCTGCTCACTCTGGGAACGCAGCGGCGGTCGCTGGCCAGCCACCACAGCCTCAAAGACCTTGAGGTGATTCCCGTTCGCGTGTGGGTACTTGTCCTCGAGCGGGAAGAGAATGTCCCAGAGCGTCATGGCGAGACTGAAAATGTCGGCGGCTTCTCCGTACAGCGCCGTGCCAGCCCTGCCCTGGATGAGCTCGGGCGCCATGTACTCGGCCGTACCACGCACGGTCATGGCAGGGCGACGCAAGGATGCGTGCGAGTCGGTCACTGCCAGTCCGACAAAGCTGTCGTCGTGGCCACCCAGCATGGCCGCGACGTCCGGTGCTTGCGGCTGCTGCCACGCGCCATGGCGCTGCGCACACTCTCGTGGCAGACTGCGCGACTCGCCAAAGTCGGTGAGCTTGACGACGCACTTGCGGTCCACTAGAAAGTTGGCCGGCTTAATGTCACGGTGTAGAAACGCCGGCGCAAAGCTGTGCAAGTACGCGACCGCGCGCGTGGCGTCGATCATGTAGTTGAGGTTGATCATGAGCTGCTGCCTCGCCAGCACGTTGTCGCCGTGGAGCAGCTGCTGCTGCTGCGTGCGGCGTCTTGCGATGGCGCGCGTAATGTCGTCGAGCGAGCCCTGGCATAGCTCCGAGACGAGGCAGATCGTGGGCGGACACACGCACATGCCGTAGAACTTGACAATATTCGGGTGGTGCAGCGCGCCGCACAGCGCGGCCTCGTGCGAGAACTCGGCCACAACTTCGTCCGTGAGTTCCGTGGGCGAGTACACCTTGACGGCGACGGGCGTCTTGGAGTGGAGCACGCCGTTGAACACGATCGCGCTCGCGCCCGTGCCGATCTTGTGCTTGAGCTCGAGCACTGCAAAGTCAATAATGAGCTTGCGGTGCATCTCGATGAGCACGTGGAGGCCGCGCGACGAGATGCGTTCGTCCATGCGGTGCTTCTGGCGAAAGAGCGTCTGCAGCGCGACGGCGCGACGCCCGAGACCGCGCCAGTGCTCCGTGTCGGCCTTGAGCACGCGCCAGATGACGAGCGGACAGAGCGCGCCCCAGAGAATGTTGGCGTACGCGACCAAGAAGCCGTCGTCCAGCCTGCCCTGCGAAAACAGCTCGCTGTACGCGAGGTAGAGCGCGTAGTAGACGAGCACAAAGCCAATGTACTCGCGCAGGCTGCGCTTGCTCGCGCGCTCGGGCGGGGAGATGAACACCCAGAGGCAACCGAGTACGATTAGCACGTGCGCGCACTGCGGCGCCCAGTGCCGGACAGTGCTGCTCACGGCGTAGAGCTCAACAAGCCAGACGATCGGGATCGTGTAGGTCGAGAGCACAAAGGTGAGGAGCGTCGCGCGCTTGAGGGCGGGCATCGTCACGCTCTTTTGGTACATGTACACGACGACAATGAGCATAAAGAAGAGCCGCATCGAGTAGTAGACCTCGCTCTCGACAGCGCTCGCAGCCCTGGCCACGTCTTTCGTGAGCGCGCGCAGCACCCAGAAGAAGATGGAGTAGACGATCGCCATGACCATGAGCATGACCAGCAGCGGCACGTACGCCGGCAGAATGAGCTTGCGCGCGGCGCTCGAATCGCCGCGGAACGCGACCGTGCGGTTACGGCGCAGGTACACAATGAGCGTGACCGAGAGCAGAAAGATGAGCGCGTACCCGAGCGCGAGCACGAGCAGCAGGCCGCGGTACTTGACCAGCGCTGTGCGCTGCATCTCGAGTATCGCTGCCGGGTCCATCGATGGTGCTGCCATACTCGTATCATCGCTGGTCTGCTGAAGCCGGCGGTTCATCGTGTGTGCTGTGGAGGTGGATCCGACTGTGCGCGCTGGTGTCGCTCACGCTCGCGGGAGGTTTGAAAAGTGGCCGACCCTACTTTCTGTCGCGACCAGAAACACAGACGGGAGACGAGAAAGAACGTTCCGATGGAGACAGCGCGGCTGCAGTCTCGTCATCGGAGCGCGCTTGAAGTATGAAGTACTAAAGGGCCTGTTCCTTCTGCCGTTTCCGCGTCATGTTGGAGGCCAGGCTGGACTCCATCCTGTCCCCGAAAGAACTATCCAGTTAGATGTAGCCATGTCTCGAGTAGATCCGATCTATGATTGGTTGATTATAGTATTTGGAGTAAATTCATTGGTTAATAATGGGACGTTCGATGGAATGGAATGGGAATGTGCCTCGTTTCTTCCACAGAAAAAAAAACCGCGATGGGGATTTCGAGCATCCTCGTGAGAATGAATGGAAGACATCACAGGCTGTGTGGCAAGAAAGGCTGGCCATGGAAAATGCGGCACACTCTGCAGTTTGAGTTGAAGCACGAGTCCAACATATCTCTCAGAGTCTGCAAACGTCACCCCGCTGTGATGATCCGACTGATCGAAAGTATGGAAGATGGAATACTTGGTGTGCATGTATGAGTGTGCTCGTTTCATCACAGTGTCTTCAATGAAGTCACCATGAGGAGAGGAGGTGTGCCGCGTTATCCCTGCTGTACTGGTCACGGTGTGAAACTGTTACTCTCTTGAGAATCTCCCCCACTTCATGGAAGCTTTTACGCGATCAAGGACAGCGCACGAGCGTAAACGTACGGGTGTGGCGATGGTCCCTCGGGTGGCTTCCTTATCTCACAGCAGTGGGTCGACGCCGTTCCAATCGACGCGGGCAAGCGGCCACTTGGTCTGAAGGACGAGGTTGAGCGGTGGCACGAGGTCGTCGGGCTTGGGCTTGGGCCTTTCGGAAAGCGCAGACGCGTGGACCGTAAGCCGGATCTCTTCGTCTTGGTTGCCCAATCCGTCGAAGTAAAACATGTCGAGCTTGGCCATCTTCTCGTGGACATCTTGGTTTAGGAGAAGCCTCGGGTCCGCAAACAGGACCGAGTAGTGGGACTCGCTGCACACGACCCACACGTTGAACCGCGGTCTCTTGAGATGGCTGCCCACGACAATGTACTCGTAGGCCTCAAAGAGCGAGAGGAACCCGAGGTCACTGCGAGCGGGAATGCCTTTGAGCACGACGGCTTTCGGGTCGTCTTCGCTCGTGCCTTCGAGCAACTGCTTGCCATCGAAAACGTTGCTGCTCGCGACACCGCAGAGCAGCAAGTTGACAATCTCTTGCGTGCAGTAGTCATGGCCGCCAATGAGTTTGCCGCCGCCGCCGAACGCACCTTCGACGGAGTCCATTTCTGGCCGAATGGTTTCGACTCGCTTGCTCAGCAGCACCGAGAGCACGAGCAACACGAGCCCATTGCCCTTTGGTGCCATGAACTGCCGCACGTGGTGGCCTATAAACGACTTGGTTTGCTCGACCGACTTGGCCGTGAACACTTGCATCCCGGCCATAAACTTTCGCTTGGTCGAGGACGAGGGTACTTTGTCATCATTCACCACGATGCTGCAGTCGACACGCCGCGAACTGCGAGCGGATTGCCATAGAATGTGAGCGAGCGCTTCGACAAGAGCGTGTTCTTGTTCCCGTTGACTTGGCTGCAGTCGAGCAAGTTCGATCAGCTGTATCCTCTCACACCTCGATATTGCTCGCACGTACATTTCGCCAGTCGCTGGGTCTCACGGTCTCAAATAGGAAGCGAAGTATGAACGCCTGCACGACAGCTAGGACACCGCACGGGCCTCCCTGGTGCTGGAGCAGACCGTACCGCAAATCTCGAACCTCGGAGAAGAAGAACCCCTGCAAATGACAGCACATAAGCCCCGAGTTTCCGTGGTCAAAGTGCGAGCGCACTTACCTGCTCTTCCCAATGGGAGCTGAAAGCCTTCCTATCTTCGGGGAACAAAATGTCGCGGAGCGAATCGACTTCGTCTACGGACGGCGATCGACCTGCAGCGACCGTAGACGACAAGAGTGGCGCTGTGGCTTGAGCCCTTCCGTGCCCATTGCGGACGGCCGGTGCACTCTCAAAGTCATCACAATCTTCAACTTCAAGAAGCTCAGTTGCCATCACAGAAGTCGAGCCGTGAGTCACGAGTGGTGAAACTCGCTTCATCGCGTATTCCAGCTCATCCTCAGCCTTTTCACTCGACCGCTTGGCTGGCACTGTCTCGCTTGAGTTCATATTGATTGTTGGTGCATCTCTTGCGCCTTGCGAACTCTTCCGATCGCGACT
This sequence comes from Pythium phragmitis, assembly GCA_023335925.1. Taxonomy (NCBI): domain Eukaryota; phylum Oomycota; class Peronosporomycetes; order Pythiales; family Pythiaceae; genus Pythium; species Pythium phragmitis. Next base: position 84,531 of record JAADVZ010000008.1, on the reverse strand, counting down.
CGTCCCGTCAGACGACGAGCGCCGACTGCTGGGTCTCTCGCTGCTCGATGGTTGCGACGATCCTTTCTCATCCTTGAGTTCTTTGTACTTCAGGTAGCAGTGCTTCTTGGTTTTCCCGTGGCCGACAATGTTGGCAATTTCTTTCCAGCGTTCGTTCTTGTCGTCAAGATTGCTGGATTGCTTGATCGCCTTCTTGAGGAGATGTACTTCTTCTCGGGACCATTCGAGCGTCCCTTTCTCGTCACTACTATCATCCGTGCTGGCTCGACGCCTCGAGGAACTGCTGCTGCTGCTGCTCGTACTTGGAGAAAGCGTCTTGACCTGTGGAGCTGATAACGAGGGCGGCTTTGACGTCTCGTTTGGTGACTCGTCTCCCAAGCGTGCCACTATGTAGTCGAGTACAGTCTTCGCTCCAACTTTCTTCTTCTTGTCCAAGTCGATAGCATACAACTCGCTGGAAATCGGCGACATTGGCGAAACGCTTGGCCCGTACGACATGATCGCGTCGAGCGTCTTCGCGCACCGCGTGCCCTTGAGATACTCCATCACCACGAGCTCGGCTTGTCGCGTTACGTCACCTTCTGCGAGGGGCCCAACCGCTGCCTCTCCGTGCCCACCATCTCTTGCCATCTTCGCGAACCGGTCGGTGTTCAGCACGTTGCACTCGATCGACGGCTTCCCTGGGACTTGGAGTTTGCCTTTCTTGCGGGCCTGCCGCACTTTTGGACACTGCCTGCAAGTCTAAAAATGAGCTCGCGGCAGTCACCTGGATGCCTTAAATATTCACATGCATGGGATACCTTGGGCAGTTCTAATCAGCATTCATTTCATGGTACAAAAACCTCGACAGCAATCTCCACAGCTCCTTCTGGGCTCAGCGCTTCTTCAATTGGCTTGGCGTCGGGTATCATCAGATCGTCACTCGCGGTTGTATCGCTACTGTTTGTGTCTGTCCTCGTTTCCTCTGCAGAAATGTTAGAACACACACACGTGCTCAACACATAAAAAAAAAACTCCAGCACGCGTTTCTTGAAGCGCTGCTTGGATCATCCTGGCTTCCATCTTCAACTCGCCTCTCTTGAAGGACGCACCTTGGAATGTTCCCGCAACCTCGCTTCAAGCACCGCCTTATCTGATGCTCATCACGTTCGAGAGCGACGAGGTTGTCAACTCCGTCGCTGCAGAACCCGCTTTACCGGCTTTGCGGTTCGGTCCAAAGACTTCCCAGAACCGCAGCGTTTCGTCGGCAGCTCCAGAAACAACAGTCGACCCATCCGGAGAGGCTGCCAGATGCAGTACGCGAGACGTGTGACCCGTCAATTCCTTCACCTTCGTCATGCTCGGGTACTTCCACAGGCACAACTCGTTTTGAGAGTAGCCATGGGACGAAAGCAATTCCTTCTCGGAGTGCGACCACAGCAAAGAGCACACCTGCGACCCCGTATCCACTGAATTGAGCAGCGCGCCATTCGACGTGTTCCAAAACTTGATCGTTCGATCCGCAGTACCACCACCCGTCGCCAAAAGGTTCCGCTCCCACGGGCACCACGCAATCGCCTTGACAGCGGCCGAGTGCTGTTCCAGACAAAACGTCGGCGAGTGCGTGCGAGCGCTGCTGCCGATCGTCGACGAGGCTTTCCAGAGGCAGAGTTTGTTGTCGTTACCACCCGATGCCAATGTGGTTCCATCCGGCGACCACGAGAGACCACACACTTCTTGGCGGTGGCCAGCAAGCGTGGCAATGTTATGGGCACGAGCACGCACATCGTGGTGAACGATGGTGCTGTCACGCGAGCCCGACGACACAATGTAGTTGTTCCAGGAGAGCGCACCCACTCGCGAAGAGTGGCCATTCATTGAACGGACTTGCTTGAACGCCGCGACATCCCACAGCTGCACAACGGAGTCACTCGTGCCGACCGCAAGGTACGACGATCCGTTGGCGTCGCTCCAATTCACCGAGCTCACGTAGGTGGAACCGTCGAGGACCATGAGCTCGTCGATCTTGCCGGTCTGTTCGTTCCATAGGTAGACACTCTGGCCGAGTGCGACCGCAAGAATGTTGTTCTGGCCCCACGAGAGCAAGTTGAGGTAGTAGTCGTTCATGAGCTCGGGTGCGTCGAGCACCTTCTTCGGCGCCGACGGCACGTGGCGGTTCAGCTTGCGTGCGTTCGCCGAAGGAATCGAGCTGAGCTTGTTGTGCGAGAACCTCGCATGAAGCGACGACTGGAACGACTCGGGTGGTGGCACCGCGGGCTTGGCCGTGAACTTGAGAATCTTGTGTCTCGCGCCGTCTTCGTCGCCGAGCAACGCGCTCGCGAGGCGTTTCTTGTACACGACTTTGGCTTCGTCCTCGGGCTTCGTGGCGGACGAACTGGCGCTGGCCGCGCGCTTCTCGTCGCTCGGCTCGGGCGACGGCGAGTCCCGCGACGGCGACGTGCTGCACTGGACAGCGTCCATGTTCATCGCACTGCGGTTCGGAATAAAACGGTCCGCACGCGGCTATCGGCATTGAGGGGATCGCATTCATATACATAAACAAAGGATACATGGATACAGAGAGAGGAAAGGGCGTACCGTCACGTGCGTGTTTCCGCTGACGTTGGCGCTGCGCGGCTGGAGCGTCGAGCGCGCGGACGACGGCGTTTTCGCGCTCTTGGCCGCGGGGGTCGACACGGCAGACGACGCACGCGGTGCCGGGGTCTCTGCAGCCCTGGGGGCGCTACGCGACGCGGCGCTAGGCGCCGTTGAGGTCGCCGTCTCGGTCATTTTGGAGGGAGTTCGCTCGGGTGGTTTTTGTGTGGGAATTTCCAAGGTGAAGTGGAGGGAACAAAAGAAAGGTGGTGGGGAGAGTAAAACACCTACAGGTGATAGGTTTGTATTTTGAACGTTTGAATGGTTTGGATTTGAATGTGGTACAGTGTACCATCGTCACCTAAACTGGCCTTTTGGCGCGAGAGATACCGATTTGTAAACCGGTACAAGATTCTACTGAAACCGTAAACCGGTATGGTGTCGGTATGCAATTTCTAGAATCCGTGTCGCCTTCTGATGATGAGGGCCTCATGAGGCGCGGCCGTTCAACAGTACAGTGTTGACTTCACTTCCCAATTCGAGATCGCAGGCGCTGAGAGCATGGCGTCGCCCGACGAGCAGGACGTGGAGATGGAGCAGCAGGAGGCGGTGGAGCAAGAGACGGTGGAGCAGTCTGCGCTCCATACAAACATCAAGACGAAGGGCCAAAACAGCTACTACTACGCACACAAGAAGCGCGAGGGCGTGGAGATCCACGCGTGGGACGGCAACGCCGCGCCGCGGCTGCTTAAGTCGGAGCAGATCAACGCCAACGAGATCGAGCACGTCGAAACCATTGTTAACTACGCATGGGCAGACGGTAAGAAAAGGGTCTCGGTGTACATCACGCTGCCAGGCATCGGTGCCCACGACGAGGAGCTCACTGAAATCAACTGGACCGCGACGACGCTCGACGTACGCATCAAGAAGTACGAGGGCAAGACGCGCGTGCTGATGATCAAGCTCTATGACGAGATTTCGGATGTGAAGACGAAGCGCAAGGAGAACCAGCTCGTGCTCATGCTGCAGAAGGCCAAAGAATTCTCGTGGTACTCGTTGAAGAAGGACAAATAAGGTGCAAAATGCAGGAAGTGCCGTTTATGGATATGGTGTGTGATTGATGAAACGCTATGTCCCCCTTGCGTCTATTACAGTATTCGAGTATTTCTGCGGCATTCCCCCTGGTATAATGAGTAGTCGACGCTTCTCCAACATCATGATCTTGAGTGGCGATATACAGCACGGTTGGACTGCCGGCTTCGCTCACATGCAAATTCCTGAAGGGCGCATTTGTGATGACCACAACAAAGTCGGTCGCAGCACTTCTGGTTGACTTTGACAAGCCAGTAAGTCCCATGGACTCTTGCAATCGCCAATCCTTTGGCGGTTTGTCCATATTCGAGAATGCCAAACAGAAGTATCTTCCCGACGGCCATGAACTGTCTCTGAATGTATTACCCATTTCATCACTATGTCGTCACTGCTCATAGGGTACGTCGGTGGTGTACAGAATCTCGCCCATCGTATCGATAAGCTGCACGCGGAAGAGATCCCGTGTGAGCCGCACGGACATGAAGCCGTGGGTCATGGCGGCGTGGATGAGGTCTGGGTTGCCTCGCGAGTGTGGTTTGAGGTCGTGCACACGATACCCACCGGCGCCAGAAACAAAGTAGTTCATCGTCCACGCACCGCCGTCGTCCCTCCGCTTGATGTGCTGCATGCAGTGATCGTGGCCGTTCATGTAGGCGTGCACTTTGTACTTCTTCAGCAACGGGTCGAGCGAGCGAATGAGCTCCGGTGTATCCGCGTTCCCGGCGTAGCTGTACACGGCCCAGTGGCCGACTACGATCGTCCACATACGCTCAACGCCAGCGGGCATACCGGCACTGAGCTGTGACTCGATCCACGAGTACTGCTCCAGTCGAGTTTTCTCTGACGATTGCTCGTTCATCTTGTCCTTGCATCGAAAGTTACGCGGCTCGTGGCCGCACACGAGATCACACGCGTCCACGACAACGATACGCAAGATGGTCTTTGGCGCGACGGGACGATCGATCTTGTAGTACCGCTGTGGAAAGTACCACAGCGAGTGCTTCCCGCTGGCGTACTCGAGCATTGCGTCGATCGAGCCTTCGCAGTCGTGGTTGCCGATGCTAAAGAGTCCCAGTTGATTAGGTGACGCACACCAACGACAGTAAAAAGTGCGAGACAATGACGTACGTGATATACCACGGCACTTGCAAGACCGGGTGTGCGTACATCTATAGTGAGTCAAGAACAAAACATGTCAGCGAGAAAAAAAAACTCGGCGGACGCAGAAGACCAGGCTCGTAACCTTTTCAAAACGCGTCGCCAGCAGCGGATCTTTCGCCAAAGTGATGCTGTCCACAAACGCATGGTGAGATCAGGCAGTATGTATTTCACGTACGACTTTCAACTTCACCCACCCATGTTCATAGATTTGGTCGCCCGTCGAGATCACAAATGCCGGTGGTGGATCCAGCACGGCCACGTGGAGCTTCAGCGCCTCAGCAACTTTGACCTGGCTCTGGTCACCCGTGCCATAATCGCCTATCACAATGAAGCGCGTCTCATCTGGGAAGCCGTTCTCCATGGTGTTGCCCTTCACGCCCGGGTTGCGCTCGTGGCCGGCGGTCAATGTCGTAGACGACGGCGAGGAGAACGCAACCCAGTAGACGAGCGCGAAAACAATCCACGCGCCAAAGATGCTGCCGCCGATGACCTTGACCCAGCGCTCGTAGCGCACATAGTTGGTACTCAGACTGCTGCCGATGCTGCGGCGCGGCGCCTTGTTGTCATCGCCCTTGAGCCCGGCCTCGAGCTGCATGGTGGCATCCCCTGAAAATGGAGCCGGCAAGCCGTTGCATACACAGACTGTCTACTGATTTTGGGTAGGTTACTTCAAAGCGCACCTAGAGATAAGTTCGGCTCACAAACTCCATCAGCCATGAAGCATGCACTTGGCGTGATCCCAGCGCGGCTCGCTTCGTCGCGGTTCCCGGGCAAGCCGCTCGCCGAGTTCTTCGGTAAGCCGATGATCGAGCACACGTACCGCGCGGCGTCCGAGTCAACGCTGCTCAGCAAAGTGGTTGTGGCAAGCGACAGCGCGCGCGTGCTCAACGTGATCAATGGCATCGGTGGCCATACGATCCGCACGGGCGAGTGCGCCACGGGCACGGACCGCGTCGTGGAGGCACTCAATCGACTCGATGCAAAGGAGCTGGAGGAGTACGATATCATCGTGAACATCCAGGGCGACGAGCCAGGCGTGAATCCGACCCATATCGACTTGTGCATCGAGGCATTGCGCAGCGATCCGACCAGCGTCATGAGCACGCTCGCGACGCCCATTGACAACGAGTCAGATGCAACTAGCCGCAACGTAGTGAAGTGCGTGACGGACATCAACAGGTATGAATGGCACGGACTCTTGTTAGTTTGTGCTCAAAGGGGGATTGACACACTGGTGCCATCTGTAGCAACGCACTGTACTTCTCACGCGCGATGATCCCGCACTCCAAGCACGGCTCGTTCACACCTAACAACGTCCCGTACCTGCGCCACGTCGGCATGTACGCGTTCCGCAAGGACTTTCTGCTGCAGTTCCCGTCGATGCCAACGTGTCCGCTAGAAGAAGCCGAAGACCTCGAGCAGCTGCGCGTGCTCTACGCCGGCCACAAAATCAAGATCGTGCGCGTCGATTCGACGTTGCCGGGTGTCGACACGGTCGAAGATCTTCATGCACTCACGGCGCAATGGCCGTCAGCGCGACGGTAGTGACTTCAACTACTCCGACTTTAGTAGCCCATGGGGGATAAGTAGATACTTCTTGGCTACCTCAATAGAGTGACAGTCTTGTATTGAAGTGCAGTGCGAGTATTGCTCTTTGGGGGGCCATGCGTGGCGGCATTTCCGGAAGACGACAACAGGAAAGGGAAAGGAAGATGCCTCCGATCCGCGTGCTCGTCCTGCCGCTGCTGTCGCTCGCGAGCGTGCTACTCGCGGCGCTGTATGTAGTCGACATCGTCCGCACTAACAAGCTGTCGTCGGGCTGCGAGATGACGTATTCGTGGCCCATGTACACGCCGATCGTTGATGGCTTCAAGACGCCGCACCGCAAGTACTCGCTCCACTCCGTGCACATGCAGACTGTGCGCGAGCAGCGCACAGGTGTGCCCGTTCTTTTTGTGCCCGGACACATGGGCAGCTACAAGCAGGCTCGGTCGATCGGACGTCATCTGTGGGATATTGATCCGCTACGCTACGACGTGTTTGCCGTCGACTTCCAAGAAGAAGTGACGGGCCTGAACGGCCGCTTTGTGGACGACCAGGCGCGGTTCCTCAACGACGCGATTCGCGTGATCCTCAAGCAGTACAAGAAGCAATCCAAGGGCAAGAAAAAGGCGCCCGAGAGCGTCGTCATCGTCGCGCATTCTATGGGCGGCGTGGTCGCACGCGCCGCCGAGTTGCTGCCCAACTACAAGCGCCGCTCGATTCAGCACGTCGTCTCGTTGGGCACGCCTTACGAGAAACCACCGTTTCCGTTTGACTCGGACGCGCAGGACGTGTACGCACGCATCACGGCGGCTAAGACCTCGGTCTTGCCGTCGACGGTCTACATCTCCGTTTCGGGTGGCCACAAGGATACCACGATCCACGCATCCTTGTCCCGCACGGACAGCATCGTACCGACGTCCCACGGACTCGCACTGCTCTCAACCAAATTGCCAAGCGTCGGTGTTACGGTCGACCATTTGTGTCTCGTATGGTGCCATCAGCTTCTCCACCGCGTCGCCTCAAGCATCGATGCGGTCGTCGACCATGAGACGCGCACGTTGATCAAGGTCGAGGAGAAGCGGATGGAACTTGCACGCGTGCATTTGCTTGGCTCTACGGAAGACGAGGTGGATGTGCTCACGGAAGTCCACCGCCAGGCGCTCGCGGATGGTTACCACAGTGCCGACGAGTTTGCGAGCTATGGCGCGTTGCTGCCGCAGGCACTCGTGCGGCTCATCCGCGTTCGTGGCATGGCGGTGCTTTGGATCATGTACCTCGTCGTTGTCCACATCTTCTATCTGCAGTTGACGCACTGGCAGCGTCGCTTCGATTTGCAGGCCGAGCCAGTGACGCCCGGAGCCTCGCCATCCGCGCTTCGCCAAGAAAACTTCCCGTCGTTTACGTCGCTCCTTCATCCAGCGGCGCATGCACCAGGGTTCGTCAAGTCTCTTTTCGCGCTGGTTGATGCGGAGCTCTCAAGTTCGTCCAAGCGCACCAAGATCTTTGGAGGGCTCGCGACTGCCAGCGTTGTACTGGTTGGTATCGTCACTGAACTCGCTCGTCGCTTTGAAAATGTGCGGCGCGTCACCACGGAGGTTGTGGAACTGAGCGTTCTCTACATGGTCGCGGTGGGGTTCATGTACACGATGGCCATCGTGTTCTTGGCGTTGCGCGCCGCCGTGCAACCGCTCGTTCGCGTTGCGTTAGCCATCGCGCGTCGTACGCGAACGACCCGTTGGGTTGTGATAATGGGTGTGTTCTTGCTCGTACAGTTCCTCGGGCATATCCAAGACTTTGAGCTGCTGCCACTGGATTCGGCGCCACGCCATTTGGCACTGCTCGTGCTCGGCTCGTTTGTTGTCTTTGTGCTTCACATCATCGAAATTGGCGTCAAGCTGGAGAATCTCACTGCCGATCAGCAGCGGTACCGCGCGACAGTATTCACGCTCCTTCTGGTTTCGGATGTATCGTGGGTTGGCAAGATCGTCTTCTTCGTCGACGTCGTGCGGTTCCCTCCCCATCTTCTCACGAACGAACTCCTCTTTGACGCCGTCTCGTTCATTGCGACGCTCGCGCTCTACCGCTACTTTATCACCTTGACCGACGTGGAGATGGTACCGCTGCCCCCGACAGCTTTCTTCGATATGGCCGACGGGGACGATGGTAACGACGACTCGGACGTCACGATTACCGCCGAGAACTGCCCGCGCTGCGTGTTTGAAGATGGTGGTCCCGGTGCTATCTTCATCGAGTACGAGAACCGCATGAAGACCCACAAAATGCGAACCAAGCACAACGATGTGGTCGTGGTCGGCCCGACATTCCGCGTCGTTTCGTGCGATTGTGTGCTGCGGTTCAAGCAGCCGCGCGAGTACTGTGAGTTTTGCACGCGATCGTGTCGCCTGTGCGGGGGTGGCAGTGGCAACTATGCGCAAGCTCAGAAGTACCGCGACTTTTTGGAGCAGAGCAAAACCGAGGTTGCGCTCCATTCGCTCGTGGCATTCTCGCTCGAACTCACCGTGCTCGTTTTGATCGTGCTCCAGAAGGAACACTACATCTCGTATGCGACGCCCTTTATCTTTGTGGTGCTGTCGTTGTACCACGGCCTCCTGCGCCATCCAATTGAAGTCAAGAAGCTCAAGACCGAGCTGCGGAAGCGCCAGAAGAAAGCGACCGACACTGCCGCACGCAAAAAGCAAAAGAAAAAGGCGTCGGCCGCGCGGCGTCGTACGTCTCAAAAGACGCCATCACCGCCGCAGGCGGCGCTGCCACCATCGCCAAAAAAGAAGGTCAACTACAACGGATCCATTTGGGAAGATTAGAAGTGCCATCCCACGGACACATCACCGCTCGATTAGAGAATTGGGAAAACTACTTTTTCTTGGGCTTGACGTTCTTCCCGTACGTCACGTTGACGAACTTGGCCGCCGGGATCTTGTACTTGGTTGCCAAATAGTCGCATAGTTCGTTGATCATCTGGCCCTGCACCTTGACTTCTTCTCCTTTGCTCTTGTCGTCGGACGCCTGTAGCGCAGCGCTGCAGCCCCATTTCTTCTGGGCCTCTTTTGCAAACGTCGCACCGTCGATGCCAAACTGCTGGTAGTATGCCATCGTCGTGACGGTCGAACTGCGATGCTTCTTGGACTGTTCCGCGAGGAGCTCAATCTTGCGGATCGGGCCGCCCACGAGTTTGGGCTCATGGCCAGGAAACAATACCACGCGGTGGTACTTGGTGCACTTGCTCAGGAGAATCGCGTACAGATCGGGCCGTGCCATGGAATCTGGGTACCCACCCACGGGGGCTTTACTACCACTGAAGACGGCGTCCGTGAGCGGCCCATTAAGCCGCACGTACTTCTTGTCACGGGTATCAACGAGCCCGGCAAGGTCAATGTACTTGTTAATCAGATCGCGGACTTCCACAGCCGCCCAGTGGCGCTGGCGAACGGCATCTTCAAAGTGGACCGCGAGCTCTCGGTCTTCCGTGAGCAGGCGTTTTAGTTGCTGGGAGAGACCCATGAATTCTTGCACCTCGGGTGCATACGTGCCGGGCGGAGGCGGGGCCGCGCGGCCGTCGGCACCGAGCAGTCCGGCTGCGTCGAGTTCTCGCTTCTCGTCTTCAGCCGTGCGATACAACGTGTGCGCTGCTGTGTCTCTGCAAATCACAATACAAATTGTGAGACAATCCACTCATAAGCAACGGATCCATATTCAGAGACGTACGGGTGCCGCGGTCCAATCGCCATGATAGACTGGACGCCGTCCTTATCGCTCACGCTCAGAAACCCCTTGGCAGCCATGGATTTGAGAAACGTCGAGAGCTTCTTGTGGGACGACTGCTTGATGTTGAGTGACGAGCCGGCGGGACGGCAAGGCAGGAGTACCGTGGCGTGGAACGTGCTGGCCAGCATCGGCAGGTGCTTGTCCTTGAGACGCCCCGAGCGCAGCACCTGGAGAAGCGATTGATAATACAGCGCGTCCATCTCTTCCTTCGTCACGACTGGCATAGTCTCGTCGTCATCATCGCCTTCGGTTTGAGTGATCTCTCTCTTCTCTTCTAGCTCCTCGCTCTCGTCGACTTCCAGCGACACGCCGCTGAGGTCCACGCCCGCCTCGACTGCCTCCTCGTGTCCCTCATCACCATCTTCTGCAGCAGCGCCAATCGCCTTGATCACAACCCTCTCGCTACCGCTAGCCAAACCGGGAAATCCAGCATTTGGCGCCGTTTGTGGACCCATCTTCCACAGCTCGTCGCCATAATAGTGTAACACGCGGAGACCCTTTCCTTTCTTTCCGTGCTTCTGGATATCCTCAGCGTCCACAAGCAGTTCGCCGACTGCAAATGCATGCGGATTGCCCCGCGCGAACACTGCGCGAAGTTCACCCTTGCGCAGCGCCTGCACCTCCTCCAACGACGAGAACACCACGCCGGGCAACATGACGTCAGCGCCGCGCAACACAAACTCACTCACTGGCGCGTGGACTTCGAGTCGTGGCAGCAGCGCTGCAAGTCTCCAAAGCGCGTACACGGAGGCACACATCGCGTCACCTTTGCCGGTCTCGTCGAATGCAAGCGGCTCGCGCGTGTCCTCATTCACGTAGACGACCATGCGCGACGGCGCCTGGAAGCTCTGCTTCTTGATCGTCGCCTTGTTTGGGATCAGCGTCTGGAGCTGCTCGTCGGAGACGGCATCTCGGTTGTACAGAGACAGGTCCTTGCGGAACTTCTTGACGTCCTTGTTCTTTAGCAGCGAGTTGCCGCTCGTCTTCTGCGGCTTGGCAAACATATTCGATGGATACAGACCAATTGCCGGATTCGCGGATGACCCCGATGACCGTTAGGAACCGATATTATTGTGTTTCTAACGCGTAAGTCTTATCCGGGTGGTCTGAAACAAAGCAGGTTCGTAACGCTCATTTCAGGGTTCCATCCCAGCCCAACCAACAGGAAAAGAAGCGCCAACACCCAATCCAAAACTTGCCCCCATTTACAAGGGCGAAAGGAGAGAGAAATACCGGTAGCGACGCACCGCGACGGAAAGCAGTTCGATTGACAGCGTTGGCGAGCCACCGACGCGCCATGGACGACGAGGAGACGCCCTGGCGGACACCGACGCGCAAGAGCGGCGTCGAACGGCCGCACGGGGCCGACGCGAGCGACGCCAACGGTGATGCCGCAACGGCGGAAAGCGGGAGCGCGACAACCACGCCTCCGGCGGCTTCAAGTGGCAGCAGCAGCAACCAAAAGCGCAAGCGCCATGCCAAGAAACGACGACGTTCGAGTGTAAGCGCGCGCGGTGAGGCGATGCAAGAGAGCGACAAGGCGGATCGAGACGACGCCACCGACGGCAAAGTGTCGAAACGCGGCGACAAGAACGCTTCGTCGACAAGTGCGGCAGCCGCGGCACCGAGTGAATGGAGCTGTCCGGCGTGCACGTATCTGAACGACGCGGCGCGGCGGTTTTGCGAAATGTGCGGCACGGGCAATCCAACGAAACCGACGGTCGAGAAGGCGCCGAGCGAGTGGAGCTGTGTCGCGTGCACCATGAAGAACGCCCCGGCGCTGCGTGCGTGTGCCGTGTGCGGCACGATCAACCCGAACCCATCGGTGCCGGCGGCGCTCTCGATCGCGCGACGGACGTTGCACGGCGGACTTTTTCTCGGTGGTGGCGGCGGGGTATATGGAGATGAAGGTGACGACGATGACGATGACGATGACGAAGATGACGATGTCGACGACGACAGCGATGGCAGCAGTGGCAGTGATAGTGGCAGCAGTAGTGGCAGTGGCCGTGATGGTGGCACCGATGCCGACCGTCGGCTTGAATGCCCGTGTCTCGAGTGCGGTGTGACCATCGGTGCCGGCCAATCCAGCTGTCCAGAGTGCCACGCCCCGCATCCACTACCGCGTCGGAAACTCAAGCGGTCTGACCTGTCGTCTCGGCTTCACAAGCTCACGCGGAAGATCTCCAACCACGACAAGTCGGTCGCCAAGAAGAAAAAGTCGAAAGATTCACAGCCGAAGAAGAATGCCTACGGCGTGTCGAGCGAGGTCCTAAGGAAACTGCTTATCGAACCCAAGAGCAGCAAACTGGTTGATACGCTGCAGGCGTTGACACACACCCTAGCGATGATGGATGCGTCGGCCGATTCTGAGTGGGGCGACATGCACGGTGGCGGTGGTGTCAATGCGTTCTTTGTGCACGGCTTTGGTGGCAGTGCCGCGCGATCAGATGAGGGCAAAGACACGGCGTTACTGGATGTGCTGGCATCGATTCTTCGAGAGGAAGATGGTCACTTCCCCGCAGAAGTACGATTGTTTGCGGTGCAATCTATCAACTACATTTTGAAGATGGACCGCCATTTGTTCAAGAAAGAAGACGTCGTGGAAGTTGTTCGAATATACCTCCATGGTCTGAAGACTTGGACAACTGCAGCGCAGAGTGTGAAGCAGACGCACAAGGACGAGCAGATGGCCGTGGAAGAGTGCGTGAATGGTCTGTGTGGGCTCGGCGGATCGGAAAGCGCCATGCTCCGTGAACTCATCAAGCCAGCAGCGTTTGGGGATTTTTTGGATTTTCTCACACATCTCGCAACGCATACGGGAAACACCCTGCACTCGAGCGTAATTACCAACGCACTCGAGCTGCTGCAAAAATGTTGCGCCAAGATCAAGTGGGACCACAAGGGAATGGCGTCAAGTGTGGCGACTCCGGATGCAAAGGACGAACAGCTCCAGCTTGCGAAACGCATCGTGGATCTGCTGAGAAGTCTCCTCAAGCACGCGCAGCCAGCCCTTCATGTGAGTGCATCTAAGTGCCTGTTGCTGCTGTTTCGTCGCGGTCCGTGTGTCGACCAGAGGCGGCAGTCGTTCTTCGCCACGCTGATCACCAGCGAGGTCATCCTTGATCTTGTCGCTGTACTGACGAGCAAGAATATCGATGAACCGAGCGATTCGCGACAGGCGGCGGCCTCGCTCCTCATGCATCTTCTCGAGAGTCGACGCGAGATGATGGAGATTTTCGTGCACGATCGGATTTACGAACCGCTTCTCGACGGCATCGAACGGCTGATGGTGCAACCCAACTCGAACGCTGCGTTAGCGAGCCATTCTCTCAAGCTCGTGTCGTTGTTGCTTCGCCGGGTGTACCGAAAACCGACCCGGAAGCACTCAAGCGAGAAGCCTCGTTCTACCACGCCCGTAGGTACTTGCAATCGTATCCGACTGGACTCATGCTCGGACCCCGACGTGCTCGCAACACTCTTGCTCGACTTCATTCGCGCCGATTCGATCCCTGCTGTGAGTGCGCTACTGAAAGATGGCGCCGACTTGAATGGCCCATCAGTTTACGATTCCAAAGGCCACGAGAGCGAGAAACCGCTCGTGGTCGCAGCGGATGTCGCATCTCTGGCGATGGTTCGGTTCTTAGTCAAGCGTGGAGTAGACATTCATCAAGTGGGGCCGTCTGGAACTGCACTTCATGTGGCAGCCCTGGCAGGGCGGTGCGATGTCGTGTCGTTTTTGTTGGAGTGTGGTGCCAGTCCGACGGATGTCGATCGAGAGGGTGTGAGTGTCTTGAAGCGCCTGGGTGACTTTGAGTCTTCTGAAGAGGAAGCAGGCGCGAAGGCGAAGTCTCCGGTGCGAAAGTTGCTCGAGCTGCATCAGAGGGCACTTGGTCAAGGAGGGGAAGACAGTGATAATTCGGAAGACAGGGCGACAGACCGCCGCTTCGACTCTCGTCGGTGGCTGTTCTCGGGGGGACGTGAGGGGGATGAAGATGATGAGGAAGACGAGTTTGATGAAGATGATTATATGGAGTACGATGACAGCGAAGACGACAGTGACGAGGACGAGGATATGTCCAGTGACGAAGAAACGGCAAGAGAAGAGGCGGATGCCCATGGCAAGACGGGCCAGAAGGAACCTACAGCTGAGCACACGAAGAAGGAGAAGAAGCGTCGAAGGGAGTCTGTCAGTTCCGAGAAGAATGAAGGTAAAAAGGCTGCGAAGCGAAGTCGCCGGAATAGTGAGTCCGCCGAGACTCCAGCCAAGCTGGCTACTATCGAGCGTAGTCGTCGAGCGTCGAGCGAGGTGGCCGACGGCGACGCTGTCGTTCTCGCATCACCGAGTCAGATTGAATGCTTCCGATCCACAGTCATGAGCAGCCTTCTCAAAATGTTGCGCGTCGTTGATCACAAGAACGTGAACCGTGGCGTGTTGTCAACTTTGGCGAGCGCTCTCGAAATGGCCCCTTCTACGCTTGTTCAGACCATCTCCGACACTGACATTTCGCTGCTCCTGGAAACGGTGATTCACTTGCTACAAGATCCCATCATGTCTACCCGGGCCACGCACACCCATAAAGCTGAGGCTCAAATGTCAAGTACACTGCCTCGAGTTGAAGTTGACGCCAAGACGTCATCTTCATCCGTCCAAGCATCACAAAAGGCGATGCTGACTTCGTACATTCTCTCGCTTCGAATTCTCCAAGCGATCGTCCGGAAATCTAAGCGGGAGTCTTCAGTATTCTATGAAATCGAGCGGCGCGGTATCTGCGAGCAGATTGAGCGACTGCATGCGCATTCCGTGCAAGCCTCACAACCACCACAACTGGAGGGTGATTGTGACCAAAAATGCGTGAACGATCGCGCCGGTATCTTTTGGCGCGGGATGCAATTGCTCGAGTTTCTGCGATCCAACATGGTGGAGAGCGGGATGCTGCACCTCCATCGTTTGCGGAACATGACTCGGCGACTAAAAGAACTCTCTGAAGACTCACCGATCCAGGAGCGAAATATGGTGCTTATCGATCTGGTCGAGCTGTTTGAAGAAGAAAACTCGATCACGTCTCACGAGTTCAAACAGTCCAATCTACTCGAAGCCATTCAATCCTTCTTGCTCCCGACTGGGCACGACACTCCTATTCCGAAAAGGGTCGAATTGCTGCTGGATCGATTTGCAGGCTCGCCCGCCGCGTTCACGAGTTTGATCACACGACTACAGTCGGTCGTGAATCAAGAAGAAAACTTGCCGCTGCTGTCGTTCTTCACGGGGAAAGGCCGTGAGCTCTACCCCCTCACCAAGCAGTTGAAGATTGTGTGCACCCGTTCTCAACACGACTCAAAGGACGAGCCCAAGTTCCAGAAAATGCTGCAACTGTCGGCATTGACGCACTTTCAGTCGTTTGAGAAAACGATCTTCCGGTGCATGCCCGTGAAAGATGCGACATTGGCGGCGTTTTACTTCAGCCTCATTGGTCACTATGTTCACAAGGCCGTTGACGGCAAGTGGAAAAAGTTTTGGGTATGTGGCTTTGACCAGTCCCGCTGCATGCACCTACTCAAACCGGTTGACGATCCAGCTTCGGACGAGGCAGCCGAGATCGTTCTTCACGACACGCAGTTTAAGCTCTCCATTGCGATGGACGTGTATGCTGAACCTACGGTCGACTTCAGTCTATTTGGTGATCCACACCCGGACAGCTCAAGTGACTCAACTAGTAATGGTGATGACAAGAAGCGCAAACGGCAAACCAAGAAGAGACGGAAATCGTCTGTATCAGAGAGCTCAGGAGCTGGGACCGCGGTGGAAGTCCAGAATGTTCCATCGACCAATGCCGGAAAGTTGCGCGGCGCGTGGTATGCTGGGGAAATTGTGCTTGATGGCAGCAACGACACGGCGGAAGGCAGCGATGGAGTGGTAACATCGATCGAAGCGGATAAAGCTTACAGTGTTCGACTTCTCTCCAGCGGTGCCACACTGAAGAACGTACAAGGTGACAAGATTCGACTTCGACATGATGTGGCCCAAGTTGGAAGTGTAGTGGAAGTCGACGGTCTTCTCGGCGAAGTGACGCGAGCTGAAAGCTCTCAAGGAAATGGCGACGACGACATTTTCGACGTGAAAATAAGCCGCGACCGTGAGCGAAAGGGTATCACCAAGGCGCGGATCCGGTATCCTCTGAGTGCCAACACACCTTCGCCTGCAAGTTCCTCCGGCATAATCGAAGCAATGAGCCTCAGCCGGTTGTTTCCGCCGCGTGAGAGCTCGGTGGTAGCTGGTACCATCGGTGACAAGGTCTGGGTATCACCCAAAAAAGGCGCTGATGGTGCGAGTGTGCCCGTTGGAGATTTCTATCTTGCTGGTACCATCCACAGTTATCCGGCAGGTTCCGACTCTATTGGCCCGAGTGCATCTGTCTTTGTGGAGGTTTCTTTTGGTCCGAAGTCGTCGATTATCAAGGTCGAACAATCCCGCGTGACGAACTTGTCCAATGGTCGCAGCAGTCGACTGGGATCATCTCGCTTGCTGTCCGCGCTGAGCATGTCTGGCGATCGTAGTGGTGGCACCTCAGCATCAGGTCCTACGTTGCATCGATTATTGCAATCCACGGCTAGCAACGAGCTGTTCAGCAATCGCCGGATAACAGGATCGTCAGAGTCCGCCATCGATCATCTTCGTCAGCTTCTTGCGCAGTCATCTTCGTCTCGCGATTCGGCACTATCACACTTGCTGAACGCGTCATCCACCGACACTATCTCAGCAATAGGTTCGGCATCAACCGACGAAGTCGAACCAAAACCGACGAAACGAAGAGATGACGACGCGCAGACCCGTCTCGCTCGTGTATGGAAGCTCTTGATGAGAGGCGAGAAGAAACTGTTCTCGAAGTGCATTCGACCACCTAAGATGAGCGTCGTGATCGGTTACGAGCGCACTGAATACCTCGATACTGCTGGAAACGATCGTGGCTACGAAGACGAGTTTGGACAATCGAGTTCGTTGTTTGCAATGCGGCGAAGCTCTGACACTTTGATCGGGGAGGCGTCGCTGACTGAGATCGATTCGCAAACCGGCAAAGCTGTCTTCAAACCCGCGGTGGCCTCGGCTCTGTCGGAGGTTTTTGTCAATTTCGATGGAAGTGAAGCAGACTCGCGGTCACTGTCGAAGAGTGCGAAGAAGACAAGGAAGAAACAAAAGATGGCGATGAACGATGCTCAGAGCGCAGCTTGCACTGATCCGAATCACGTATGGGATATCGACACGTTCTCGGCCTTTATGGCCGCTGCTCTCGGTGTGTCGGCGCTCGATGACCCCGAAGGAACGCTGGTGGACAACTGCATCAAATTCTCTCTCTTTGCGGCGCCAGCAACTGGACGCCGTCGTCTGGATCTATCCGGCTTTCTGGCGTGTGTGGTAGATGCTTGTAAAAGCACTCGGAACGCGCGCCACTTGCTGAGGTTCCTTGTCTCTCGTGGGCACGATGCCTCGTCGCTCACAGGCGAGGATCCCAAGCGACCGACGAAAATGCCGGCTGCGTCACCGTCGACATCGGTACCTGCACGAGGGACGGAGGTTGATATGAAGTCGTTTCCGTCTGACCAGAACATGCTCAAGTGCTTGAACGAGCTGCAACGTGGCAATGCCTCGACGGATTCAACGCCGCCTTGGAAACTGAAGTACTTTGTGCAATGTGATGTTGTGATCGACTGGTCCAAGGTCGTCAAGCGTGATCCAGATACAAGCGCACATTCTATGCAGGAGGAATCCTCTCGCGTACCACACCAGCTCTCCACGATTGACAGTGTGCTTCCAGACTCTTTGATGGCGAAAGCTGTCCACCTTCTCAGCTGCCTCCACGATTCGCTTCCCCGCTCGCTCAGAATTTCGGACGATGTGTGGCGAAACCCAAGGTTGTCAAGCAAATTGGAATCGCAGCTGGAAGATGTGATATCTGTGTGCAGCGGCATTTATCCGGAGTGGTGTGATGCCGTCGTGTCCGAGTGCAAGTTTTTCTTCCCGCGTGAGCTCCGCGAGAAATTCTTCCACGCAACTTCGTTCGGTTGCACGCGGTCGCTCCACTGGTTTCGCAGTCAACTCAACGTGGACGATGCCGGCGGATCCGCCTCGGGCAACGCGGCTACCGACAGCTTGGCAAATGGCCCAGGGATTGCTGGTGATGGCATCTACAACCACGAGATTACGATCTCTCCAATTCCAAAGGAGCGTGTCAAGGTCAACCGCGAGAATCTGCTCCAGTCGGCCGATGCCATCATGAAGATGCACGCCAAGCGGAAAGCCATTTTGGATATCGTGTTTGTTGGGGAGAAAGGGTACGGCTCTGGCGTTACCGCAGCGTTTTATTCGGCGACGGCGCAGGCGTTGCAGTCCACAGAAGAAAATGCCAAGGAAAACTCGCGGTGTTGGGTGCCTGGCATTGAGAATGACCGTGAGGACTCCACGATCCGACACCCGAATGGACTCTTCCCGTTCCCTCACGCCGGTACAAGTACCCCCACCAAAGTAGTCGAGCGATTCCGCATGATTGGCCGCTTGGCCGGCAAGGCATTGATGGATAACCGTCTTTTCCCTCTTCCGTTGTCGCCCCAGTTCATCAAGCTCGTGCTTGGGCAGAGCGTTATGACGGACGAGCTCGAACGCGTGTTTCTGAGCCCCGGCAAGGTTGTGAAGGACATGAAGCGTGCTGTCGACCAAGTCGAGGCTGCTATGGACACAGCGTGCATCCAGGTGGATGGCATGCCGTTAGTCCAGTGGCTCGACGCAGTGGGGTTCACGTTTATTGATCCGCTCTCACAAAAGGAGCTCGAGCCCAAGGGTGCCACAAAGGACGTCACGCTGGAGAATCTCGGAGAATACGTAAAGAAGGTGATCTCGCTATGGCTCCACGATGGCATCCATGCGCAGGTGCAGGCGTTCCGCGAAGGCATTAGCGACGTGCTCCCCGTTGAAAAGCTCAACCTTCTCTTTGTTCACGAACTGCTCTCTTTGCTCTGCGGCGACGCCGACATTGCGTGGGACGTGGCGTCGCTAACGTCGACCATGAAGCTCGCCCACGGGTACACCAAGGACTCGGTGCCGGTCCAGTATTTCGTCGATGTGCTGGCCGAAATGACGGTTCCGCAGCGACGCGAGTTTTTGTTGTACGCCACTGGATGCCCGAATCTCCCCGGCGGCGGCTTCGCGGCATTGCGGCCTCCATTTGAAGTCGTGCGGCGCGTCGTGGACACGGACAATGTGGACCAGGCGTTGCCCTTTGCACGCACGTGCACCAACACGCTCCACTTGCCAGCGTACAGCAGCAAGACAGTGCTTGAGGAGCGGCTCCGATACGCGATCGCGAACAGCGCTGGGGTCATTGATCGCGACTAGAAAAAACAAATATTTGCATTCGTCTTAGGTTTAATTCTAGGTTTATAGATGATTTCGGCGTTTCCACATTAAACCTGGATTTTGGCTAGGTTTATAGTGTTGGAATCGACATTTACGCGGAGAAAAGAAAGATGAAGGTGACTGTGAAGCGGTGGCACGGCGTCGCGACGTGGTCGTGGCCCGTCGACGGCGAAGAGTGCTGCGGCATCTGCCGCTACGCCTTTGAGGCCTGCTGCCCCGTGTGCACGCAACCGGGCGATGGCTGTCCTCCCGGTGCGTCTACATCTCTCTCTCTCTCTCTTGGAGAAAGTCGTCTCATGTTTCTACTGCTTCTTTCACTCAGCGTGGGGCGCCTGCAAGCACACGTTCCACATGCACTGCATCGAAAAGTGGCTCGACTCGCTGCCTCCGGACCGCCGGCTCTGCCCCATGTGCCGACAGGAGTGGCAGTACTTTCTAGCCGAGTGACTCATGGTTTCTCTTTTGGGTCATGCGCTTCTCCACCTAGCGTCCATAACGAAAACGAACACGCCCTTTGGAAAACCAGCTCCATTCTCACGTCACTCGTTAATTCTGGAGCACGCGGTTGAGCTTGAGCGTGCGCTGGTGGTAGAGCGTGCGCGGCGCCAAGAACTCGCTAATAAACGTCGCATAGTCGATCTCGCCATGGGTGAAGCGGCTCGCCGTGTCGTCCGACGAGGCGTCCAAGTCGCGGGTCGCCACGGAGAGCTGCTCGAGCAGCGCGTCCGGACGGTGGCGCTGGGATAATGCAATAGTAAAAACAATCAGAGGCATTGGCCTAGTATCCCACCCAGAGCGGCCACGTACCGCGACGATGCGTTGCTGGCGCGCCTGCTTCTCGGCGAGCGAGGCCTGCGACGCGTGGAGCTTTTCGCGGAGCTCGTGGACCTCGCTCTGCAGCTCCCGCATCCGTGCTTCGTAACTGAGCGTCTTGTCGGCAATCGCAATGTTGCCGTTCATGACTTCGGCTCGGAGCCGTAGAAACTCCTGGACGCTGTCGAGCTCGTGAACGAACGCCTTGAGCGCGTGGCGATCATTCGACAAATTCTCGAGCTGCGAGATGCTAAGAAAAGAAAAAGAAAAAAGCCCAAGGGGTCAACACTGGAGATACGGTCATGGCGAAAAGGGGCCAAGGCCGACGCGTACGAGAGCTCTTCGAGGGCCGGGAAGATGGCGGGAATCACGGGCATTTGCGAGCGCTGCAGCTGCGGCAGATCCTTTCTAGGCGGCGTCGGCGGCGTTGGTGGCGTCGCCGACGTAATGTACTGCGGGTAGGACGGTGGGTAGAGTTGCGAGGACGCCGCAGCAGAGGCCGACGCCGACTGCTGCTGCTGGTTCTGATGGGTCTGGTTTGGGTTCTGTACCGATGCCTGTAGCGATGCAGCCTGGCGTTTCAACTCCGCCACGATCTCCGAGACTGAGGTTTCACATGGATAGGTATCAGATCTCTCCATATCACCACGAAGAGATCCTCTGGATCCAACTCCAAACGCACCAATGCGGCCGAGGTCCGAGTGCGCTGTCCACTGGTTCAGATCCGGATGAGACTGCACGTTACCGGTGGCGTCCAGCCACGGGTGCTGGACGGGCATGGACGCCTGCACGTGAGGCGCGCGCATGGGAAAGTCTTGCGGCAGCGTCCTGGAGGATGGACCACGTATCACACGTCACGCATCATGCCTTCTTCCGCCATCCATCAAACATAAAAACGCACACAACGATCAGAAGCATCCCGCGCTGGGTCTCTACGACGGGTACTTCAAACGTCGTCTGCGCGTGGTTCCTGGCGCGACCACCGGCGCGCACGAGGCTCGCCAACTGCCGCCCGCGTCTGCAAAACAGCCAACCGTTAGAATCGCCCCACAGAGGAGATTATTGACGCTTGTTGACCACGGCGCGTCTACGTACAGACGCTCCAGCTCGCTCTGCTGCGTCTCGTGGTTCACGTACGCGCTCGGGCGTGCCGTCGTGCCCGAGAGCCGCGAGAAGAACGACATATTCACACGCGCAAATGTGGACGGGATTACAATGCTTCTTTGGGGGATAAAGGCGGAAGCAGTTCAAACGACCTTCACGTAACATTCCGAAGACAAGATGAGTCATGTCCAAAACAGAACGGTGGTGTCGAAAATAGGTTTTGGACAGTCGAAATTTGCCAGCAAGTTGAAGCACTTCTCGCCTCGTCACAGATATCGACTGTGTTCACTCTCCCGGTGGTTGAAACCGAGAAAAGCGTCCTAAACTTGGCGGGGGGAGTCTGAGTCTTCTGTGCCATTGGGTGCGACGTTGGCAAGCGTGTGAACTCGCGCGTCGTCGCTGGATTCTCGTCCGCGCGTAGCAAATCCCGAAGCCTAGTGAAGCGCCATGGTGCGACGCCAGAGTATCGGCCAAGAAGGCGCGTCGGCCGAGTTCTGCGACCTCTCGGTGGATACCACTGCGCATGCATGATGGGTTGACTTATGACGCATTGCCAACTCTTACTGTGCTGATCTTACAGGGCCGGGGGCTCACCACCGCTCAAGTGGAACGCACGCTTCGCGTGTTCGACACGGCCGTGGCCATCGACATGTCCAACAACGAGCTGGAGCAGATCCCCTCAACGATTCCCTCTGAGCTTGTCGCGCTCGACATGTCGTTCAATATGCTCTCCCACGCACACGGTCTCGAGCGGCTCCCGCTTCTTCAGGAGATCAATCTCGGTTTTAACCGCCTCGTCGACGTGACCATTCTCGAGTTTTGTCCGCTGCTACAGCATGTTAACGTGAGCGGGAACCGACTGACCAATACAAGAGGACTCGAGGCGCTTGCACGGCTCGAGCACTTGGATTTGTCCGACAATCTCATCGAATAGTACGGAGATGTGAGTATCTTCAACCCTCCTGTGTGATGCTGACGCGTCCACGTTCCCTAGCCCAGAGGCTCTGCGCTCGCTCTCTATGAATCAGCACTTGACGCATCTCATGATCCGCGGCAACCCGATCGCCCATCGCGCGACCACCGACTGTCGCGTGCTCGTGCTCGACATGGTGCCGAGCGTCTTGATTCTCGACGACAAAAAGATTCGTGCGTCCACGAAATGCAAGCAGCAGTCGGACGACCAGTCTTCTTCCTCTACTGCCGGTACCACCAAGTCGTTGTCCTACTGTACGTGACGCTGTTTTCCTTCCTCTTTTCGCTTCACCTTTTTCTGACCCTCCTTGTTGTCAGCCCGGATATATGGCGACAAGAAACAGTTTGTTGTTCGCCATCAGCAGACGCGACGCACGCCAGCGACGCGACCAACCACGACACTGCTCGGTGATCCCACGGTGGCTCCGAAATACGAGGGCAATACGATATTCCTGCAGCCACCCAAGGCCGCGACAATCACACAGGATCTCAGCGTGCCTTACCCGACGATGGGCAGTCGATCACCACGTCGATTGTCGACAACCGATGGATTGCCTGCGAGTGCAATGGCAGTGCGGATGGCATCCCCGATGGCGAGCGGCGGGCCGTATATGAGTCTCTACGACCGCATTGCAGCAGCCCACGGGATCACGAGCCACAAGCCACCGCCGGCAGAAGAGATGATACCCGCGGAACCTCAAAAGCCGCAAACGCGAAGGCCCGGGTCTTCCCAATCTCGACGAAACGACTCGAAATCCCCTAGTTCTGGTCCTCCGGCATCGCAGCAGACGCTCTCTACGCGTCGCTCTACCGACGCTGGCTCCGCACGACCGCCGTCCAGAGGTGAGTTCTCGACAAATTCCCTTGGCGGTCACTGCGACTAAATCTCTTGTTCTTCACCCCAGGTGGCATTCAATCTCGACCACACACTCCAGCTACACAAACCACGTCAGCACCCCAGGTCGTAAACCACGCGCAGTCTCCTCACCAAACAACTCGCCCCTCCCAGCACCAAACCATGTCTCAAGCTTCCACGCTGCCCCAGTCGTCGCACAACGTCGCCTCTCCTTCGCCTATTCCTACACACAGCGCCACATCGATGACCCAACCAGCATCATCTGCGTCCCACAGTCTCGATCCAAAGCAGCAAAACGTGCTCAGTGTGATTCAGAACCTTATCCAGCACAAGAAGCAGACGCTTGCGACCTTAGCAAGGCAGTCGTCTTCCTCTTCGGCCAGTGCAACCTCCGTGTTCTCGTCATGACTGGGGCGCGTCTGCGGGCCAACGTCGTGGAAGTCACTCGTTTCGTCCAATGTCGGCATCCGACGCCACGGCTCCAAGCAGCTCGACACAGTTCACCGACGGGAAGTAGAAGAGTTGGTCGCGCTCATTGTCCACGTCTCGCAAGTGGCCCGCAGACCACGAAAACAGAGAGATCTCAGAAGGTTCACGCTTGCCCACATCAAAGACACTCTGCGGGTTTTGCCTGCGTTTGCTCGAGCGACTCACTCGCGCGTACAAGAGCTCTTCGTCGAGCAATTCATCCAACAAGCTGCGCGTATCCTGAAGCGTCAGTCCGCGATGCATCTTCTTGTGAATCATGTGGTCCTTGATGCCAGGCGAGCACATCACGATATTGACAACGCGCCGCTTGAACATCAATGCAATCGTCATGTTGACGCTGCCGTCCAGATGCAGCCATGGCTTCGACACAATCGGTCGGTCTTGGTCAAACACGAAATGGACCTTGTCATTCGTAGAATCCTCACCAATGCGGAACGGATGCAGCATCCACATGGACGCGAGCGAAGCCGATACAATACGAATCGAATCGGAGCCGTTGACTTCAAAGCAGCGTCGTTTGCTCATGGCCACATCCAAAGCTTTCTTGAGAGCACTAGAATCACACGCTCTCCCCGAATTTTCCATCTTGAACCTCGCTTGTAGTTCCGCAACGGTTGCTCCATTTCGACCCATCACCTCAAGCGTCGCGAGGAGCCACTTTACCAATTTCACGACTTCAACGTCGTTCCTTCTCTTGGACATGCGCCTGTTCCTTTCACGAGTCGTCGAAAACGCCTGCGTCAATCCGCTCAGGTTATCTCCGTTCAACGCCTTCACATCAACTTCATGGAGCGTGCCATACTGCGCTTTGACGGCCCAGAAATCCTTGAGGAAATCATCAGGTGACGCACCGTCCAACCGCTTCGAGAGATGACCGGCAAACCCTTTTATCGCGAGTGATCGTTTCGATTCTTGAAGCGACGGTGAAAAAGATTTCTTGGATAGTTGCACACTTGGTTCGCTTCCTTTTGTGTCCATAGTCAATAGTGACAACTCGGGCACGAACGACGCTGCGCTCATCACCAATGCCGCCAGATCGATCGCGATCTGTCCACTGGGTGCGTTCGCCTCAATCTCTTGCTCAAAGACCGACTCGTGGCTTGCATCATCTTCATCCGCTAGTTCTGCTTCTTCGATATTCTGCTGGAGAAACGATGCGTACTCGGCAGCTTCACAGAAGAAATCAATCGCGTAGTTGGCTATCCCGAGGCTCTTCATTTCGGACACGTGTGAATGGATGCAAAACCCTCGTTGCTTTTGACCACTTTTGCCTGCGTCGTTCGCTTTTGTGCGTGTGATGACGCTACCCAACCAGAGGTATCGCCACACGAGCTTGACTTCGGCTTCTTTCCAGTGGCGACTGATCAGCATGTCCGCAAGCACCGAAGAGTAACTCGCACGTTCATGGAACACAATTTGCAACGCCCTGCAGAGCAGCGCCGTGAGCTTGGGTTGCTTGAGCACGACCAGCTCTTCGTAAAACTCACCGCTGGGATTCTTGGCGCGGGTCATGGCTTGCTTGGTCTTCTCGACACGCGCTTGGATTGCCGGCACGGTCATGAGCTCTCGCACGCGGAGAATGCAATCCTCACGCTTTCGGCCTAGTTTGCTGGCTAGACCTTTCCACGATATCTTAGTGCGGGACAGGTTTGTCGTACGGAATGCCACCCGCTCGTCTCGCTTCTGAAGCGCTAACGGCACGTCGATAAACCATTGGTGGGAAAGCTTCTCGACGAAATGGTCCATCAGCATGACGTCTTCTTCACCGGACCACTTTGCCGCTCTCACACGTGACTTGGCGCCACCCCAGCCGTCCATCAGGCGCCACCCAGATTCGTCACCATCCAGATTGCGATATGCCGACGTCGCCGCGTGGGTGAGGTCTCGTCGTTGGAGTTTCTCGGCACGACCCGAAACGCGCGAAGTGTTCGTGGACTGAAAGCGCTTTCGCTTTCCAAGTGATCCGTTATGGCCATTTGCATGCACCCCTACGGCGTCTGCGACAGCCTTGGCGCGTTCCGTGACGGCACGGTAGTTTGTTGTCGCGCGAGGCACCCAGACTTTCAACGCGTATAAATTGTGGTCACGCAGAGGTGCCGGCCGCACAAGCTCGGGATCAACGTTGACGGTGCCACCGTCAGCTGCCGCAGCGCCTTGCCCGCCACTACCCACGCGAGCACCTTCTAGACAAAGAAACTTGAGAGCCTTCCAGTATCCTTTGGCGTCCTCGACGGCGGAGAGCGTAAAGTCGAGTGGCACTCGACCGTTCCCGCCCCCACCATGGTCGCTTTGGTGGGATCCAGAAAAACCCGCCGCATACACGTACGAATTTTTGAGGGGCAACTGTTTCAGCAGCTTGTTTCCACGCTTCAGCGTGATGCGCACCTTGCTCTGGAGTGAAAAGAGACCACCCGACAGCGTGGCAAACGCGACCTGCGAAATCACTTGGTCGAAGTCGTCGGTCGAGCGGCGCATCGCAGAGAGCAGGTCAAACGACGAATCGTTTGCGACTTGGACCAATCCCAGTTCGATCAGCACGCGAAGGATGCGCGAAAACCGGTCGGCTTCGCACCCTCGGATCTTTTCAACGATTTCGCTGCTCAGTGCGTCCCATGAGTCACCGCGTGCGATCGCCATGCGAACCTTGTTTTCTTCGGCTTCCGTTAGCACTTCACTGAGCCCGACAAGCTGAATGTACTCGCGAACAGTGAGCAGATCCAGAATTTCCTTGAGCGCAAACACGAGATCTCGTTCTTCCACCGTGGACGTGAAAGCTTGACCCGTTGTGGTAGCAGCTGCAGAGACTTGGGGATTTTGCTCGCGGCCATTCCCTCGAGGAGCACGAAGCGAAGGGACGCGATCCCACATAAGCAGGTGGAAGGCCTTGCAACGGTACATGATCCCGAAATGCATGCCGAGTCGTCGCCCTTGCTTGTGGAGCATCACCAAGTGGACACGCGCGAGCTTGTAGGACGCGGCCGTATACTTCACGATCTCCTTGTTCTCGTTTTCCTTGAGGAACGCCCTCGCGTCGCCGCCACAAGCTTTGCTCATTTTTTTCGTTAGTCGATTCGAGACCACGATGAACGCGTCGTTTTCATGGTCGAGGTTCTCCAAAAACTTGCGTTGCTGCTCTTCCAAATAGCCATCGATAAACATACGAAGCACGTCGCGGTTGCGCTGCGCATCGGCAAGCGCGACACATTTGACCACCCTGGGACCTTTCTGTAGCACGCGCTTGGGCGGGAGCGTAATGTCAATTGTCACAAGGCCATTGGTGACAACGAGCTCATCGACGATGCGCCGCACCGAGCGCGTGTCAATGATACTGACGTCCGATGCGAGCTTGCCCTTCGGTCGCTCTGCCTCCATCAGGCCGGTGCGTAGTTGATGAATCGATACAAGCTTGTCGTTGGTAACTCGTTCCAGAATATATTGCCTCCTGCGCTCAGCTGTGGAGGCCACGACCAGGCCGCGCGTCGCCTCTTTGAGGGTTGATGGCTGGCAGACAATCTCTCCTTCCTTGGACGGTGCCACCAACTTCCCGTCGATTTCATCTCGTGCTAAGGTTGTATAGTCATCGTCTGCGATCGCCAGCTCCAGGCCGGCTTCGAGGGCAGGGATATCTTGTTCGGTTTTGACAACACCGGGCGCAAACATGCGATACATCGTACTCTTCCCCAAGACGACCTGCTCGACGCCCAGACTGTAGTTGCTGATCAAACCCTGCGCTAGCTTGTATGGCAGCTTGAACGTCGGCACACCAAGTACATCGCGGAGTTCCGGAATCGTCGCGCCTTCGTCATGTCGATCCTGGATATTCGCAAACATTTGCTCCATGATGCCGCGCTCAATCACGGGTCCGGTACCTACATCATCACTTCCTCCTCCGCTCCTCGCGTGGAACTGCTTGCCCGTCGCACGCAGCCGCACGA
Organism: Pythium phragmitis; assembly: GCA_023335925.1. NCBI lineage: Eukaryota > Oomycota > Peronosporomycetes > Pythiales > Pythiaceae > Pythium > Pythium phragmitis. The sequence goes on along the minus strand of JAADVZ010000008.1, from coordinate 56,798 downwards.
CCCAGAGCTTGCGTCCTTTCGCGTCGGATCCCGTATTGCATCGCGCCATGAACAGTTCCAGCGGGAAGCCCGCGTCGACGTGCATTTGATGGAAAAAGTACTTGCGGAGCTTTTCTTGATGGCGTTTCCCATAGCCGAGCTCGCGGCCAATGTCGGCAAACACACAAGTGCGTTCGCCACGCGAACGGAGGATGCGAGCAATCATGTGCGGCAATTGTTCCTTGGGGAAGGCGTCCTTTTCGAGCGTCGCCGTCGGCGAGATCATCGACGGGTGGAACTGGCTTGCGAAGCGTGTGAGGTGGAGCATATTAAACCTCTTCTGGTCGGCTGACACGATATTCTTGACCACCAAGTGGCACGCAATGAGTAGGTCAAGCAAATAATGGAGCTTCCGCGCGTCGCCAAAGCGTCCGGTCTCGGCCACGTGCGCCGCGTTCAGGCCTTGTTCTCTGGCACGCCCAATCAGTTCGAGCAAATCAAACTGCGGCGCCGCCGTGTCGATGGCACTCGGGTCGACCACGCCAAGATACTTGAGCCTCAGTTCGTCGCACGCGACAATACCCAGTACACCGTCGGGGGTCTCGCTGACGGCGTCTTCGTACGAGAGGCCTGCCACGTCGAGCTCTTCGCCGAGCGTGTAGCCGCGCGGACTATGCGTGAACCACGGACTTCGCTCTGCCTTGGCACTCGCACTTGCAGATTTCGTAGTGGGCGATGATTCTTCGTCACTCGCGAACTGTCGACTTCGAGCTTCCGCCTCTAGACCACTTGGACTTCGACTTCGACTCTGTGGACTTCGACGACTGTGACTCTGTGAACTTCGGGCTTGTGGACTGTGACTCTGTGAACTTCTACTCGGTGAACTTCGACTCTGTGGGCGTCGACTACTTCGTTCAGCCACTCGCTGCTGCTGCTTTTCCTGGTCATCATCAACCGCGTCTTCTTCATGGTCTTCTTCTAGTCGTTCTTCAACCGCCCTGGTCTCTTCTTCTTCCCGCAAATCACTGTCGGCCGCCGCGTCGGTGTCCACTCGCCGCCTCTTGCGCGTGCGTTGATGACTGCACAGTCCGTCCGCAAATTGGTTCTTTGTCGCATGCTCGGCATTGCCCTCGTCCACGGGTAGCAGCGTCGTGGACCACTTCCGCCGCCGCTTCTCGCGCGTCCCCGCCACGTCCTTCGCTTGCGTCGTGGCATCCACTGCGCTGAACCGACTTGCTTTTCCCGGGCGATCGCTGCTCTGCGACTCGCGCCGCAGCATATAATGGAACGCGACTTGGCCGCCCATGGCACGGATGACATTCCACGCAAACTTGCGGTACACGACGTCGCCAGCGTCGTCGACCAGCGCAAACATGTCGCGCACAGGCAGACCGCAGCGTCCCTCAAGGCCGATCTCTTCGAGGCAGCGCGCCACGAACGTCGGCATGGACATGGACTGGGCCGCCGCCATAACACTCTTCGTTTCCTCTCTCTTTACTCGGCTCGTACGCACGCTCCAGCGGTCGCGAGCGGCTCGTTTGATCGCCCACGCACGCGCGCACCCAACTGCTATACGTAGACACTCTCTATCTGCCCGCTCGTGCCGCACCGCCGCCGCTACGCGCGCTCAGAGGTAGTGATGGGGCGAAAGGGGATTTTTTCCGCCCGTCGACGTTTCCGTTGGCGTGTGGGTGCTTCGTCCTGTTCTGGGCAAAACAACTGAGAGACCCATATCGACCATCTATTGGCTTAAATGCCGTCATATATATGTATTTTAACCAATCATATGCTCAACAGTTCAAATGAGACCTCAATACCAGTCGCTGGAGAGACTCACTTCGGCCAAGAAGACCCCTTCGAAAGAATGAGCGCGCTCGCGACGCTCGAGGCCGCGTGCCTCGCGCTCCACGCGCCGCCCACCGACGACGAGTCCAAGCGCAAGCGAGCCGAGGCCGAGGCCGTGCTGGAGCACTTCAAGCGCAGCCCCGACGCGCTCGCGGACGCCACGTCGCTCGTGCGCGTGGGCACGCCAGCAGTCGTGCTCTTCCACTGCGTCGCGACGATCCGCGAAGTCACACTCACGAAATGGCCGCAGCTGTCGCCGGCCGAGCGGTCGCAGCCCATGGACCTCATGATGCAGTTTCTCTGGCAGCACTACGCGCAGCTGCCGCCCTTTGTGTCGGGTGCATTGCTGCAGACCGTCGTGCTGCTCATGAAGCGCGGCTGGCTCGAGCGCGCGCCGGCCGAGCGCCAAGCGATCGTCCAGCAAATGGGCTCCATGATGGCAGCGCTGCACCCACAGGACGAGCTGCCCGGTGCCGCTGCCAATGCGTCGATCGTGCGGCGCCTGGTCGCGGCCAAGTGGATCCTCGCGTTCGTGACCGAGTTTTCGTCAGCGTCACGGTCGAGCGCCATGCTCCAGCCGGTCGAGTTCCACACAGAAGCGAGAAAGACGCTGCGCCGCGGCGGTCTCAAAGAGCTCTTGGGGTACGCGATCCAACTGCAGCAAGATCTTATCCAGACCACGACCATGTGCTCGACGCAGGACGGCAATCTCATTGATGTGCCCCGTGAACAGCTCGCGCTGTTGGAGACGGCGTTTGCTCTGGTTGTGGAGATTCTCAACTGGGACTTTGCTGACTCGCTGGGCAATCTCGCGTGGAGCCTCAGCGCCAACGACGCCGGCACGGAAGAGAGCCGCACGACCATCTCCCCCGACGAGTCGTGGCGCAGCGTGCTCGTGCGGCCCGAACTCATCCACTCGGCTTTCAACACGTATGCATTCTTCCGCAACCTCAAGCACAAGAACGAGACGCTGCTCCACTTGGCGCGCCAGTTTCTCGTGCAGTTGGCGTCGCTGCGGGGTCCCTTGTTCCACACGCGCAATGAGAAAGTGCAGTTCCTGGCCGAGATCTTTCGCGGCACGACGGCGATTGTCCACGATCCGTTTCTCAACATGGTCGCCGAGAACGACCACGGTGCCTACGAGATTGCGACCCGCGAGATGATCGACATGTGCCAATTGCTCTTCCGCATCGTCAACAATCTTGGTCTCCAGGCGTTTGCTGCGGCAGCCGCGACGTCGCCCGATCTCTTCCAGACTTTTCTCACGGAGCTGTCGTCGCTGTCGTGTACGCTGCTCGCGTCGGCACTCGACAAGATCCGCGCGCATCTGCGATTGGAGACCAACGAACCGGTTGAGGAACTGTGGCAGATCGAGGGCGTCGACCTCTTGCTCGATGCGTGGGTCGCGCTCATCAACGACTCGTACCTCGACACATTTGCGCCGGCGTCGGAGCCGCTCGGTGCCGAGGCGCAACTAATCTCGGACGCGCTGAGCCAGTACTCGGCGCCAGTCGTGGATTTGTACTTGCAAGTGCAGCTCGAGATGTGCGCCGTCAATGCGCTCGCCGAGCAAGACGAAGACGAAGACATTGAAGACAACTCGGCCGCGAGCGCGCGGGAGCAGTTTGAGCTGGCGGCGGCGCTGGCGAGAATGAATGCGAGTTCATCGGCGAGCGTGCTGCTCAAGCTCCTGCAGGGCATACTGGGCGACATGCAACAGTGTCTCGCCGCGATGCAGGGGCGGGAGGAGATCACGCCGGCGCTCGGACAGCTCTACGAAAAGGTCCACTTTTTGGTCGAGTTTACGGGGCTTTTTCTGGCCGACGATTTCAAGAGCGAACGCCCACGCATTCCGACGCGTTTGCATCGCGTGTTCTTTGCGAAAGGTACGAGTAGCGAGGCGCCCGGCACGGAAGTAATCAATTTGCTGTTGCTCGTGATGAGCCAGTACCTGGAATTTGAGGCTACGCGGGTCGCGCAGAATCCGACGAATGAAGCCATCAGTCCGTTTGTCTCGGAGCAGCTCCTCGCCACGACGACGCGCCTGTGTGTGACGTACCTCGCGCCCGACGTTGCGATCGAAGGCGAGACGGGCATTGCGCCGTTGGTGCTCCAAGTGTTTGGCATGAACAACGGCGGACGCGCCGGCGAACTCATCCATTTCTTGCTGCAGCAATGTACAGTGTACTTGGTCCACTGGCCCACGCAACCGATTGTGATGGAGAACCTCATGGAGTTTTTGCTCGAGCTGTCCAAGAGCAAGGCCATGTGCACTGTGCTGCAGTCACCCTTCTGGCAGTCGATCGTGCAGGCGAATGGCGTCGCTGGAACCATTCTCTCGGCGCGCACAGCCAGTGGAGATCCGCTGCTCGCAGCGGTCGCTCGCATCCCGAGTTCGTTGCGTGGGCAGCTAGTCGAGGCGCTGTGTCGGTCGGGCATGACGAGCGACGATGAAGCGGTGCGGCGCGGTCACTTCGAGGCGATCGCGTCGCCCATCTCAAGCCGCTTCCAGCAACTGATTGCGACACCACATTTCGAGTCGTCGCAGTCGGTCAACGACGTCCGCGTCCAAGAGGAACTAAAGCTCATCATTGAGCTGTACTCTGGCGTCGCGCGATCAGCCGAAGCGTACGTACCTTCTTGGGAGGGACATCATACTGAAGACATCACCATACTGATACTCGTTTTATTTATCGGATACTATAGGAAAAGCCATGCGATGATCTCGACGTTCTCCCTGCCCGTATTGCCCGTCATGGTCAAGGCGTTTGATCTCTTCCACGGAGACGCACAGATCGTGTACTCGCTGCTGCGCTTTTTCTGTCTGCTCGTGGAGGCGCAGATCTCGTACCTGAGTCCCGAGGACGCGCTCCTAGTGTACACGTCGTGCCACGAACTGATCCGTGCCTACAGCCGCCACAATCTCGGCAAGACGGACGCGTTTGCCGACGCGGAAGAAGACAGTTTTAGCGATTTGCTGGCGCTGCTTCAACTCCTGTCACATCTGATCTCGAAAGAGTTTATCGACTTTTCGGACGTGACATCCGAAGCCAAAGTCGTCGAGCACGCGACCGTGTTTGTCTCAGACGTGGTCTTTGCCGGACTGAGCCAAGTGATCCCGCTCATGACCGAGTCGCTGCTGCAGTACCCGATGCTCAGCAAGCAGTACTTTACGCTCGTCACGTACATGATTGACGTCTATGCCGACAAGCTCGCGGCGCTCGACGCGCGCTTGCTGGGCATGCTGCTCCACTCGTTGCTGTTTGGCATCCGCCACGTACAGGTCGACGTCGCGCGGTACAGTTTTCAGGCCATTGGCGAGCTCGCGGGCTTCCACATGAAGGCGCAGCAGCGCGGCGAGCGTGGGCTGCAGCACCACGTTGACGCCAACCCCGAACTGTTTGTGCATTTCATCCGCGTGATCTTGCGCATGGCGCTGTTTGACGACTTTAACCCCGTGATTCTCGACGCCTGCGCGAGCGCGCTGTACCCGCTCATCCTGATCGAGCGCGCGCGGTACTTTGCGATCGCCGACGAGCTTCGCAATGAGCAGTCGGATCCAGTCGTCCAGGAGCGATTGCTGCGTGCGTTCCAGGCGCTCACGTCGTTTCTCAAGCTCGAGGATCTGGCCATGGGCACGGTCACGACGCGCAAGTACCGCCTCAAGTTCAAGAGCCACTTGTTCAAGTTTGTTGCCGACGTGCGTGGCTTCATCCAGGTCAAGTGAGGGCCTCGCAGGGTAGGGAATATTATTGTGTCGTGCACTGTAGATAAAGAAAGTGCAACTTTGTGACCATCACTCTGCGCCCCCAAATATCTTGTTTCCTTCTTTGGCAGGAAGTGGACCGCACAATCAAACAGGAGAACACGACCGAAGAAGAAGCCGCGGAAGACGACGAACGATGGCGACGCGACGCGTGGAAGCCATGGGCAAAGAGACGAGCGATCTCGTCGCGGCGTCGTACGTCGTGCCGGACCTCGTGGTCGCGGTCCAGGAAGGTACGTTCGTGGGTGGGTGTGTCATCAGATTCATATACTGATTGGGAGGGAACGCGGTAGCCGTGTACAATGCGATTGATGCGCATGCGAGCTGCGTGGCTGTGGTTGTGGACACCGCGCAGGCCACGTTCTCGGTGACGGATGACGGTAAGAAGTCGTTGGCTTTTCTGCTGGATTGTTGGTGCACTTGTTTTCGGCTCACGTGATCTGGCCGTGTAGGTGACGGTGTCGATCCCGACGAAATGTATGAGCATCTCTTTGAGTGCAACGGTACGTTCTACTACTCCCGTCTTGTGTGGTCCTTGAGCCGAAGTCGCCACTTCTGATGGCGTTTGTTGGTTTCCAGCATCCTCGAACGCAGATCGATCAATGAGAAAGTACGGACATCGCGGTCAGTATCTCATGGCGCTAGGCACACTCGCCAAGCAAGTCGAGTTGGAAAGCCGCATGGAGACCCACTGGACGTCGTTCCGGAAAGTCATCGAGGTTCGAAGTCGAATGCTCTTCCGCGTGTGGTAAAAAGTGGCTGACTTGGACTTCATTTTCGTAAAAACAGAACGCCCGCGTCGTGTTCAATGCTCGCTCCAAGACCACCAAGACGACCAAGGGCACGGTGCTTCGGGTCCAAAGTCTCTTTTGGCTGCTGCCCGTGCGGCAGCGCGAGCTGGAAGCCCACGTGTCGACTCGCATGCGCGTCGCCAAGCGGCTCAGCTCGTTTTTCCACAGCATCTCGATGATCTGGCCCACGCTGTCGATTGATGTTTCGTTTCCCGGTACAAAGGTCCCTCGCAGCATTATCCCGGGCGTCTCTAGCTGCGAAGAGCGACTGAGCGGCGTGTTTGGTGACATTCTCGGAAGCGACCTGGAGGTGCGTTATCCCGATTTCTCCCGCGCTTTGGCGTTATAAAAAAGTGGTGCTGATGGGGAGATAAAACAGTATATCACGTTTGATGTCGACGATCTGCCCTTCACGATTCGAGGCTATGCTGCGGTCATCCGCGACACCGGAGACGGTGACGCCTATATAGAATCGCCCGGCTGGCGGCAGGCGCGCGCGTACTACCAGTACGTGTTTCTCGACAACCTGTGGCTCGAGGATTTCCAGCGCGAGTGCTGCAAGACGATTAATACCGCGGCGATCGCATTGGAATTGGGTAAGTGGTTTGTGTTGAAAGGACTGGGGTACGTCACTGGCGGCTAATGGAGCTACTCTAGGCATTCCCATCTTTGTGCTCAAGGTATCTGCCAAAAGCCACGAATATGATCTTCACAGCGACGGCCACACGCGAGCCGTGAACCTGAAGAGACCAGAGATGCTCACACAGACCATTCGCCGATTCGGTCAGGTACGTGGGCCTGATCCATCATAGCGCTACTTTGTATACGGCTCACAGAGAGAACGGCGAGATGTCTGTAGATGCTCAAGGCTCGCGTCGCAGAAGCTGACGCTAGGCTGGCCGCGATGGCATTGAACGAGATGGCACTGGGCGCGACAGAGAGCGAGATGCTCTCGGAGCACGAGCTCAGCGGCAACAGCGAGGGCGGCATCAAAGCGGAGGCATACGCCGAGCAACTGCCCGCGTTGTTCTATCAAGATCCGTTTGATCACGGCGAGATCGAGGCGTACAGCCAGGAAATGACAGAGCTGTACGAACCAGATCATGAAGGAACACGGACGGAGGCAACTTGGACAGAAACCGAAGCACTGGACCGGGAAGTGGACGAAGAAGAGAAAAATTGCGACAACAGAGACCGCGGATTCTACGGTAGCGGATCCAACGTGGAGTACAACTACTACACCCCACACACTCACCAGACGGTGCCAATCGAGCTTAGTGTCGGGTGGTCCACTCCGATCGCGATGGTCAATGATCCCGCCATGGTCTATGAGCAAGTCTACGCCAACCAGGGTAGCACAGCCACTCCAGCCACCAAATATAACGGCTGCTCAAGTTGTGGCTCCTGCGGGCACCATGACTCCACTCCGAGGTCAGGAAAGCGAGTCTTTCTGCTCTTTCGTATGCCAGAGGCTAATGTTGTTGCTTATCACTGTAGGTACGTCGACGAGCATTCGCCTTTGGCCTACTATCAGACTGCGGCGGGTGTGACCTACGCACTCGACCCGCCTGGCTACGAAGGCCCACCCCAGTCGTTCACGTATTCCTCCTACGCTACCAGCGCGAGCAACTATGCGATTGTTGCACCAGCGAATGCAGCCAGCCACATGAATCCCCATAATATTGAGAGGCCGTATTTGGAGTATCTCGAGCAAGCGGCCGCCTATCACTCCACTGTGCCTGACAACGTCAACAGCTTCGTGGAATTGGAGATCAAGGAAGAAGAGATTCCCCACCAAGGTGTGCCGATTCCAACGGCGACTGTGCAGTCCACGTACCAGCAAGAGTACGACGAACTGTTCTTTGGCCACAGTCTCCCACGTGAAAGACCTCGGCCGCTTGTGTCACGTCGTCTACTGCTACAAGACAACGATGATGACGAAGAAGAAACGAAAGATGCAGAAGCCGACCAATGGGTCTCTAGTCGCCGCGTCGGCGTGCCTCAGGCAGAGCAGCACAGAGAAGAAGTTCCAGATTCTTCGCATCATGAACCCCGCGAGCGTTCCGACCACTCGGTTTCGACAAAGATGACTATCGTGAATAATGAACCAGGAGAGCAGAATGTGAAGTATGGAAGCCTCGAGCGTAGTGACACGTCAGTCTCGACGGATCCTACGATCGCGAACAGTGAGCAAGAGGGTGAGAGCGATGGCGATTGCGGGTCCCACCAACTATCCGAGTACTTTTCGCTGCAGAAACTCGCGAAAGCTCACCCTCGCTCGCTCGGCAAGGCCATTTCAAAGTTTGCGTCCAAGCGGACGGCTCTCGCGGGGCTGGTCAACTCGTGTGGCCTCGAACATCCACCAGGGAGCGTCCACGTCGCGCAGCTACCGAGTGATCTTCATACACCCACTGCCAAGGCCATGACAATAGACAAGAGTCTGCTTCGGCATCTCCAAGTGATTAAACAGGTCGACCGCAAGTTCATTCTGGTCAAGGCCACGATCGACTCTTCGGCGAGTGGCGACATGGCCAAGACGTTGTTGCTGTGCATTGACCAGCATGCAGCCGACGAGCGCGTGCGTCTCGAGCAGTTCGAGCGGCAAGTGTTTGGCATCCGCGGCGACGAGCGGAACGTCGAGCTCGCACACCACACGCCGCCTCTCGTACTCTCTCTGAACGCCCACGAGCGCGAGACGCTCAGCCTCTTTTTGGACGAGATTCGATCGTGGGGGTTTGGTGCTGAACTCACCGAGAGCGGGCCCGTCGTGCTCACACACACGCCCCGCATCGACACGCGCGTCGCCGGCGTCGACGATTTTCGCGAGTATTTGCAGCTGCTTTCTCGCAGCGACGCGATGGTCGCGCGTCGCGTGTTGCGTCCACCCATGGTCACGCGGTTCCTGCACTCGCGCGCGTGCCGCAGTGCCGTCATGTTTGGCGACTATCTGAGCTTCTCACAGTGTGAGGATATTGTCGAGCAGCTGGGCCAGTGCAGTCTTCCGTTTCAGTGTGCTCACGGTCGCCCGTCAGTCGTGCCACTTATTGAGCTGGCGTGAAGAGAAGGCGAGACAAAGGAGACAACCCGATGGAGTAGTAGAGACTCTATTTGTTTGGCCTATTGAATCGCACGTGACGTTGAGATCAGTTGTGGCGATCATACGACGCACAACATAAGCGAACCCCAATGTCCAACTACCGTGGAGGTGCCGATGGGAACTCGACGCTGAGAGCACTATTGATCCGCCGCAGCTAACGGTACCGAAGGACATGGTTAGTACGTCACATGAGACGTAGGAGTAGATATCATACCATCGCACTGGACGACGGCAACGCAGCCGAGCTCGTGAGCGGCGCACCATGCACCCGATGCGGCGACTGCTGTGGCGAAGGCATCGAATTGCGCCGCAGCAAGTCGAGTGGGGTCGATGCTGTTCACATCAGTTAGATCAAGTTGCTTTATGTCCCTGACGATGGATGATGAAAAGCGTCTCACCATCACTGAGTGCGAGCCGCGACATCGACGCGCGCTGCTGAGGCGTTTGCATCCGCATCGCATGTGCCAAGGCCTCTGCTTCGTCATCATCTGCCTCGTCCTCTTCCTCGTCGCCTTCTTCGTCGTCTTCTTCTTCGTCAGAGAAATCGTCGCTGGTCTTGATCGCGTCGATCGCACTCAGAATGCGCTCGCGATGGACGCGGTTCCTGATTGCATAGTCGTTAATGAGATCGCTCTCGGTCAGCTCGAGCAACATCTCCCCATTGCAGCGTCGCTGCTGGAACCGCGGCTGTTTGTCATTCCCCACAACACACAGTGTCAGCACCCATGTAGATAGTATATTCCAACAAAGCCCTTGATCGTACCACCACTTCGGGGACGCCAACGTCCTCGTGGAGCCAGAGACAAACGTTCTCGACACTCCACTCGGCCACGACCTGCGCCAGCGTCAGCTGGTCCTCATCGTCTTCATCCTCCTCGTCTCCGTCTTCTTCCTCGTCGTCATCAACCGCATGGCCGTCCTCCTCATCGACCTCTGGCCGTGAGAGCACCAGCGTCTGTGGGTTTGTGGGCTGACTAGCCCCGGCCACAGCGATCGATTGGTTTGTGAGCTGCGACAGCGCCAGATTGCGGCGTGCGACTCGGTCCGACGCATTTTCCTCTGCCGCCGCTGACGTCAATGGCTTTGCTGCCAACGGGGGAGGTCCAGCAGACGCATTGAGGGCCGTGCGACTTGTGCTGTTGGCTCCGTGGTTTGTGGCTGCCACCATTGGCGGATACGGTGGCGGTGGCGGGATCTTGACGGCCGTGGCACCGCCTGAGGAAGAGACAGCGGACGTCGCTGCTGCTGATGCGTTCGTCGTGGGCGCCGACAGCGAAGAGGGCGGAATAAACTTGCAGCTGCTCGAGTGGGCGACGATCGCGTCGGCAGGGAAGAGCTGGCAGCAGCGAATGCACTTGATCGGCCGCTTGGAACACCGACTCGTGTGGGCCGCCAGCGCCGACGGAGCCATCTATGCATCCATTGTCTGTTCACACCAAATCCAAAATGGTGCCATTGGGACAAGCGTACGAACCGTGTCGTTACAGTGCGGACAGTTCTTGGTGCTGGTCTTGCACGACGCTTCGTGACGCGCAAGGTCTCGCGAGATGATGACCATGTTGCAGTGCTGGCAGCGCCGCGGTTTCCAGTCGCAGCTGCAAACGATAGAGTGAATGAGACTGTCAGCAGAAGAGAGAGTGACCAGGTCGGTGAGCACGCACCTGCTCTCATGGGCATCAATCTCTTTGGCTGGAAACTCTTCGTCGCAAAACTTGCACTCGACCTGCAGTGGGTATCAAGACTGTGAGACAAGCCCGATCCACAGCCCAGCAAGGAGAGCGAGAGAGAGAGAGAGAAAGAGGGAGATACGTACCTTTGCCATTTTGGAGTCGTCTGGCTTCGTGGGTGCCGACGTGGATGGTGGCACTGTTTGCGGCGTTGGCGGTCTCGACGCTAGTGGCGGCGGCGGTGGTGGCGGTGGCGCGACCGCAGGGCCGGCACTGCTCACACTCGTTTTCGTCGGCGATGGTGTCGTAGCTGGCGCGACTGCTGTGGTTGTTGCGGTAGCTCCCGTGGCCGACCGCTTGGGACACCGCGTTGTGAGGTGCTTGTCGAGCCCGCGCTGGAGAAACTTGCCGCCACAGTCATTCGGACAGCCCACAAGCCGACAGTCGCAGTTCTCGATGTGGTCCTGCAGCTCCGCGACCTTCTGGCGACGCAGACAGTGCGGGCACTGCTTGAGTATCTGGTCGCACTTGAGCTCGTGGTCCATGAGCTCCGTGGACAAGATGTCGGCTGCGCAGTGGCGGCATTTCTTGAGCGTCGCCGGATCCGCTGGCGTTGCATTAGCGATGGCAGTTGGCGCAGACTGCCCAGTCAGCTGTAGAGATGGAGGCGTGGAGGCAGAGTTGCTCTGGCACGTGCGCTGGTGCGGATCGACCTCGTGCCACGGGAATTTGACCGCGCATTTCGTGCATGCGACTGTCCGTTTGATGCACTGCCGCTGCATGTGCTCGGCGAGCAGATCGGACCGCACGGGCAGACGACACTGGTCACACAGCACGTGCATGGCTGGCGCCTGCGGAGAATGGGAGGCACTCGGAGTGGGCGGGGGCTTTGGTGTCGAGGGTTTGGACTCGACGGAGGGGCCTGGTGCTTGTGGAATTGGCTTTGCTTCCCTGACAGTGACTGGTGGTCGTGGAGCAGCCGGAGCCGTCGTTGATGTGGTTGGCACAGGAAGCGGTGGCGGTGGTGGTACGGCTGCTGTGGTTGTCGCTGACATTATTGGAGGCTTTGGTGCGGGCGAGGGAAGCGTCGGCGGAAGAGACGGAGTAGGAGAGTCAAGGTTGCTCACCGAGTGGCTTCGTGGCAAAGGCGGGGGCATCGCCTTTGTATCCACGGACTTTGCAGACTCGGTTGTGAGTAGTGAGGTGGATGACGCACGCGCAAGAGGCGGCGGTGGCGCGCTGGCTTGCTGGCGTGCCTCCTGGTCCTGCTTTCGCCGCGCTTCAATGCGTTGCTTGGCCATCTCGGCCTCGGTGGTCGCGCCGCCTTTCACGGTTGATGCCAGTGTTTGCGGTGCCTCTGCTGCCGGGTCCTTTGTCTCAGCAAATTGGTCTGGTGAAGAGGGAGTCGTCGCTGAAGTTGTCTTTGGCTGCTCAGTGGCAGGTGGAGAGGTCAGAATCAATGAATCCACGTCGGACGGTTTGCTCCCGTCAGGTATGGGCGATGCCTGTCGAGGCACGTGGGGTTTACCAGGCGACGCGAGTTCTTCAGCGACCGCTCGCGAGATAATTTCATCGATGCGTGGGTCGGGCGGCAGCTCGACAGGTTTTGCTGGTTTCGCTTCCACCGTAGCGGGAGTCGTCGCCGTGCTTGGCGTGGTGGCGTTGGTCGAGACTACCGCAACGATTTCTTGGCGAGGTTCAACCACGACGCTCTCGCGTGGTGGGACAGCCGCAGCCGGTGATATGATCGTCGCTGGCGAAGCCGCCGCCGTCGTTCCGACAGAATGAGCCGGGCCACGCGCGTGCACCATCGTCGGCCAACACGATGGCGCGTACATTGGTGATTGCACGGCAGACGACTGCGCCATCACCAGTTGCTGCTGCTGCTGCATCTGAAGCTGCATTTGCAGCATCATTTTCTGGAGCAGCGAGTCGATCGATGCGAGCTGGCCCTGCGTCGTTTCGTTTGGCAGGGCAGCCGGCATCGCCGTCGCCGTCACACTTCCCCGCCGCACCATCGTCAAATGCTCCTCGTCTTTCTCCGAGGCCTCAACGGACTTGATCTTTGCCGCCAGCAATGCCGCTTCGTGGGTCAAAGTCGCCATCGCTTTCTCGAGCTTGTCGACTGTCTCACTTGATGCCTTCGCGGATACTTCCAGGCGCTCCAGTCGCGTGCCCACACCATTCCGTATTGTGGCGCACGCTGTCTCTGTTTGGAAAGTATGTTGCTTGGCAGCCGCCTCCAACATCTCGCTCCACTTGCGCTCTAGCTCCCGCAGTCTCTGGCTCCACTCGTCCCCCAGCGCTGCCGCTTTACTGCGCTGCTCACAGCCCAGCACGTGGAATTGTTCCTCCCACGAGTGGCGCACTCGGCGTAGTTCTTCCTGGAGCGTGTCATACGCAGCCTTGCGATCTTTCTGCTCACTCTCGATGGCTTTCGTGACGTTGCTGTGATTGCTATGGATCACTGCCACGCGAGAATCCACCAGCGACGTCAGCTGTACCACAGATTGGGAACTGAGCTGGTCCTGCTTGTCTCGGAGCTCCTGGAGCTGCGTGGCCAGCTCAGCACGCATTTGCTGGTCTGCCTGTTTAATGGCGGCTTCCCATGAACTCGCCGTCGCGCTGGACTGCCGTTGGCACACTGTCCAGTTCTCCTGCACGACGCGACTGAGAGTCTGCAAGTCATGCTTAAGGGAGCCCACCTCTTTCCTCGCCCACTCTTTCACATCAGCAACTTGAGGCAGGACGAGTCGGTCAATCTCGCTCTTGATCAGCGGGATAATGGCGACTGGTACGGTCACCTCCACGAGCTCTTTCTTAAACGCATCGTCTCGCTGCTTTTGCTGCTGCAGTCTCTCCATATCCAGTCGCTCGCGCTCGCGCGTGATCACCGCCTCTTTCTCCCGTGCACGCTGTGTCGATCGTCGTCCTGGTCTCCGACACTCCTCGTCCTCGTCCTCGTCATTTTCGCCATACTCTCCCATCCCACGGTTGCTGTCCATCGCGCCCACGCGACTCACGTGGATCTTGAGCGCCTGTAAATCATTTCGCAGCGCCACAATCTCGTCTGCCTGCACGCGGTTGAGCTTCTGGGTCAATGCGTCCAGCACAAGCGACGATGAGCTGGATGTACGCATGATCTCGGCCAGTTGATGGGCTTGGTGCTGCAGCGTCGCCTGGAACTGAGCCTTGATCGGTTCGATCGCAGCATTGAACTGCACGAGCAGCTCCTGCCTCGACAACTTGTCCTGAACCTGCATCTGCATGCCATTGCCTTGCTCGCGGATCGCCGCGACTAGCTGCCGCATCTCCAGCAATTGATTCTCGGCCTGCATGCGCCAGGATTCGTCCTTGCCGCACAGGGACTGCAAGTGGAACCCGATATCTTTCTGTGTTGTCAGCTCCTGCCGCATCTTGGCCTGCACTTGGTCGAGCGTATGGAGCTGGCGGTCGGTTGCACACACTTCCACGCGGAGTCTATCCAGTTCTTCTGAGCTAGACTTGCAGAGCTGCAGCAGCGCACTGAGCTGGCGCTCGGCGATCGCGGCACGTGCGTCGACTTCGAGCTTGAGACTGAGCCGCACTTGCTCCATCATTTGCGCCATGTCGTAGGTCGGCGACGTGTACATTTGGTACCCAAGGCCGACATTATTACTGCCACTACCGCTGCGCCGCGCACGGCGGTGGGAGCGAGCTGCTGGGTGCTGTGGCTGCGGATCGTCATAGTCGCTGGCACCGTCATCGCTCGTGGCAGTCGCGCGGTGGTTGTTTCCGTGGTTCTTGCGGTCCTGCTGCGCGCGGAAATGTTGGGCAAACGACGTCGTGGGTGGCGCAGCCGACGTGCCGCTGTCGCCGCGCAGTGTTGTCATCGTGTCGCGAAGGAATGCATTCGCAAAGCTGCCTGTGTCTGCCTGTTGCTGCTGCTGCTGCTGGGCGGCAGTGCGTGTACAACCAAACGCTGCTGCGGCAGAAGCACAGTCGGACGACGGCTGCGCGAATGCGCCAAGCTCTTCAAACTGGCGGAAGTGCTGCTGGAGGTTGGCGTCCGTGTGCTTGATGATCGCGGCGAGGTTGGCGTCCCAGTTCATGGCTGATGGCGACAGTTCGTCCGATCAAACGCAATAAATGCCGATACAGCGTTTGGGTGGGATAACTATGAACGCACCTTTTCATGGTGGTCTGGATCTTGGTGGAGTTGAGGTTGAAACTGACGGATACGGCATTGCGAAACGGCCTCGCAGACGCGGCATCGAGAAGTCTCCATGGGCTCACATTTCGAATGAAAATATAGAACGTTCGCTGGTTGGATTCAGCCAATAATCTGCGTGTGCTTTGTCCAGTACGTACATCGAACAGAGTGACCCGTTTCTGTGCGGTTTTTTATTACCGATATGTTCTCGATATATTTCCGAAATAGATCCAGCTGCCTGTAATTTTGGTTTTGTTCACGGCGGGAGGAGCGCATTGCGCACATGTCACAGACGATGGCCAAAGCCCCAAACCACTGGTGGTCATTGCTCGTAGCAGCTGGGTGAGGTTGCTCAGAAAAAGACCGTGAAGTGCACCAGCATAATTTATCCGCATGCAGCTGACCCACTGCTGCACGCGAGCAATGTCCGCATATGCAATGCCGAATGCATGGCTCGTAAATAACGCGTCGACGCGTGTCTCGCATTGGCAGAGCCTGCTCATGTTCGCACTGAACTAACAGCAAAGTACAGTCTCCCTCCATAGCTGGTATTACCGGTATTAATACGTATCAACGTTCAAAGACCTCAACTCAGGCCCAAGAACGCTGCGGTCACGGTGTGACTCACAGCGGCCAGTTCGCTGCTGGATGGCCGTACTGATGTTGCGTTGCTAGCAACCGTTCGTTCTGTTCCGTTTGCTGGAAGTGACTGCGTGGGCCTCAGTGAGGCCCTTGGGGGCCTGGCTCCAGGCCGGACTCCAGCGTTCCAGAAAAATCCACGAAAGAGTGACGGGGCCACATCATCTCGAGACTCGACGTCATGAGCAGCCTGCTCTTGCACACCGACGCCGAGGATTCACAGTCAAGACAGTCACTCTGGCTTCTTGGAGGGTGCTGTTGGTGGTCCAGAGCGAATGCTCTGTCCGGATCTGGATCATCCAGCTTGGCTGGACCAGCCATGAGTGTCGGTGCATGACTGCAGTTCAACCACTCTGCACTCCAGAGTGGTTGAACTGAATTTGGGCAAGAAAGAGTGGGATCAGGACAGAAGTGGTTATTTTTCATCGGGTAGATGACGGTAATATTTCAGTATCTGGCAACACAGACACTCGTGAATGGCATCATAATATCCGAAACAGCCTTCGATTATATTTATATTTCAATGGTTAGCCCTACCCCTTTCTAAGGACTGGGGAAAGGGGGAAGCGCGGATTGTCTTGTCCTTGGCCAACAGACGAAAGACGGGCCAGATAAAAAAGTGTGGAGTGCCACAGCTCTCGGGGCCAGGGCAAGAGCGAAGGTCAAAGTCCGAGCCTGTTCCCAGAGTCTCTGGTGGGGCAGAGGTGGTGCGGTTCGGTGCCTTCCTATCCTCTATCGCGCCCCATTATCGATTCTCTCCTCCGCTCGGCATTCGCTGTCGACGCCAAACTCTCCGCTGCTTGCTGAGTGTCTCTCTCTTCCTAGTACGTCACTCCCATCGCCCCCCTCCTTCGACAATCTCGTATCTGCTCCACCACCACAATGGATTCTCCGCGCGCCATGACCAACAGTCACCAGGCCATCATGAAGTGTCCCTGGCAATGGCGTGAGCCTTTCCTGGACGAGAAGCGCGAGAGCCGCAAGCGCAAGGCCGGCGATGGGTGTTTCTACGATCCCGTTGACCCGAGCTTTGTGGACCGCTTGCTGCCCGGGTACGCCAAGAAGCTCTGCACCGACACGCTCGAGATGGACGAGAAGGAGAAGATCCAGCGCGAGATTGAGCGCCTGCAGCTCAAGAAGGAAGCTGAACACGATGCGTTTGCGGACAGCGCGGCCGTGCTGTATGACGCACTCTTTCTCTCAACTGAGCACGGAGATGACAGCCTGCGCGGCCGTTCCTCCTCTAATTCCTCTGGCTCATCTGCGAACGCCGATGAGAATGAGTTGAGCACTGAGAACCAAGCCTTGGTCGATAGCATCCTGCTCATGACCAAGGCGGTAGAGGATGCCTCTCAGGCGTCGTCTCTACTAGTGTCGCCTCTGAGTGATTCTTCGTCTTCGGACGAAGAAGACATGGATAGTGGCGCAAGCAGCGATGAATCCAGTGCGGAGGAGCAGCCCGCGCTTGACCCACTCAGTTGCACGACCATGACAAACCCGGCAAGGGCCAAGGAATTTGACCGCTCGCCGTCGCCGTCGCTCGAGCTTCTGTCCGACAACATGCAAGAGAGCTTCATCTCCGTGGACGACGACGACCACCTGCTCGACGACTTCGACACCACTTCCACTTCGCCCGACGCAAAGCAGGATGCGTAGGTTTCCATCCGCTCACCACACCGCACCGCTCGCCGACTGCATCTCCCATCTTGTATGTTTGCTCTTGCGTGTCAGTCATATTTATTAGTCAGTTGTAGTCCATGCTCTCGTGTCTCCCCCTCGCGGCGGGATCACCGACTCCGCGTAGACGAACTCGAAAGAAACAAACAGAAGAAAACCCTACGGCGTAAGCCATTTCACACAATAAACCCCCCACTCATGTGCTAAGATTAACTAGTATCAGCCACGTTATTCCAAATCAAAGATCTCTTTCTTCTGTGTTGGGGAAGACCAAGAGCTTGTCGGAATCGTGAGATGATGCTTACGACAGCAACGCCTCCCCAGGGTTCAACTGCCACGTATGGCATTCCCTGGAAGCTTTCATCGAGCTGGATTCGACGCGAATACCGGTACGAAACGACCCGCACGCTCAAACGGACTCGGCCGTTCGGACGACTTGTCAGGTACTACGTACTACGAGGTTGGCGGTACTACGTAGTAATACCGCCAACCTCAACTTCAAAGTGGGATTTGCCAGAACATGATTCCTTCAACGACGAACGGTCGGAGGAGGCGGCGAGATACTAAAGTATCCAGCAAGACCTCAATACGTTCTTTGCCGTAGTCCGGAAGAGCCTCTGCAATGTGATCGACGCTCTAAGGTGACAAGACGAGAATTTGTCAGTCTCACTTGGTCGATCACCGCATGAGGTGAGTACACACACGCACCAATGCTGGTTTGTCATCAGTTCCGACACCTTGAAACTTGCTGTATAGAGTTGACATTTGGACTGCACCAATCCCTCGCTACAGAGCACAACCACCGTTAGCGTGTGCATTAAACAGACAAGGCGAGGAGATAAAACCGACCTGAAACGCCGACGGGAACAATGACAGCTGAAACTCGGGAGCCGGTTCGCCAGCCTCAAACGATTCATCGTAATCCTGAAGCTTCGATTCTTGCTTCGTGCTGCCGATGTCAAGGTTGGCACCAACGAGGCGATTGGAAAGAGGTGTATGCGGTGTCATGGCCTTGAGTTGAGTCCGCAAAAGCGGAGAGGGCATCTCAAACGACGGGGTCATGGGGCTGTCGGCGTGCTTCATTAGCTCCTCCGTTGCTTTGCGGATGCTCTCAACAGTCTTGGGGTTTGCTGGCGACTGGTGGGGCCTTACTGGGGTCGTGTAGCCAGGAGCGCTGTACTTCCGTCGCAGGCTTGAGAATGAACCAGGTGTAGAGAAGGAGGCGCCCGGCGATGAGCGCCGGATTGGCGTGCCAGTGACTCGTGGTGGCGTTGAAAGCCCTGTCGGGCTGCCTGGGCGCTTGCGCTTTCGCTGGCTTGGAGTCGCAGGCGTTGAATCTGATTTCGTCTCTTCGATCTCTATCACTGGTGGTGCCATCAACGGAGCGACTGGAACAGGGTCCACAATCGTCGCAAATCTGGGCATCGCTGGGCTGATCGGACTCATGGCTAAAGGCCTTGGCGGCTCGTCTTCGGTGTCCGCCTGACGCGGAGTCTTCGAATGAGGAGGGGTGTATTCGAAGGCACCCATTTTCATGAGGTTTCGACTCACGTTCGGGCTTGACGGTTGAATGCTGCTGATAGCTGACGGCGGGGTTTGAGGACGAGCGGCTGCACGGGCTTGCACCTACACCACAACATGTGCACATGAGATTCCTTCCCAATCTGATCACCACTAGAGCACGTTACCTTCAAGATGTCCGTCTTCGGAGGGGAGCTCATAGCTGGCGTCCAGTTCGACGTATTTGCCGAGATCATCGACAAACCTGCTGGGGCTTTCTTGGACGATTGTCCGCCGTGGTTATTCATGTAGGGCGTTCTCGCCATTGACGGCAGACCGTCGCTGTTTATGCTGACGTTTAGACTCTCATCCACTCCTTGGTTGCCGAGTTTTCTGAGCGTCGTGGTCTTGAAGGTCTGTTCGTCCACGATAATCGAGTCGGTCTCCGTCTCGTCGTCGCTGAAACTCAAGTTGCGAGTCGTATTGTCCGCATGGGCAGAGGGACTACTGGACCTCGCGGGACTCGAAGGACGCGCACTGCTTGGCGGCGGACCTGGTGTGACTGCTGGCCGCTTCGCTGCCGCTGGCTGGACGGCGAAGGATTCAAAGAGCGGGCGCCACACCTGCGAGGCCTCGTGGATTTGGCGCAAGATCTGGTGGTGGCGTCGCACGGTCGAGCAGATCTGCGTGGCCGAGCGGTGCGCGGCGCAGATGTTGGCATCTATCTCCTGCAGCAAGAACGTGATGCGCTGCTGCGCGTCCTCCTCCATCGTGCGGCGAACGTCGTCCTCTCACGCAAAGTTTGTTACGGGGGAAAGCGAAGTCGCGTCGTTCGAGCATGGACCCGCTGGAAAGCAGAGCCCGTTGTCATTGCACGGTGTAAAAAGTCGCCAAAACCACCATAATAGGGTGATAAATGGAGGCTTGCATCTACTACACGTCACTATTTCAATCCTATTTCACAGAATAGGGTACAAGTGTTGCTCGTTTCCCTTTCGAGTTTGCCGCGCGCGCGGGTAAACGGGAGTGATGGTCACACTCAAATTTCAAACACAACTCGGTCTGCAAGTGGCATTCTGCAAATCCCACGTCAAGTCGGAAGCATCGCGCGAGACCATCGGCAACGGCAACGGCAACAGAAGATACAGGCATGGAGTACCGTGTCCGTAAGCGTAACATCGATGAGTCCTCGCGCGGCGCAGAGCGTTTGGAGAACGTCCTCACGGACGCGGTGGTGCGGCGGTTCCTGCTGCGCGCAGGATTCACGACGACGACGGCTCGGACGCTCGAACAGACGCGGACCTACGTAAGCGACTTTCTCGGGAAGCTGCTCAACGCTGCCGTTGTGCTCATGGGCCACCACAACCGACGGACGATCCTTTTGACAGACATCGTGCGCGCGTGTCGCCACTACGGGATCCGATTGTATGGCTACGATGACATGTGTGTGCTGGAAGGTCCGTGGGGGGTCATGGAGTACCACGTCACGGAAATGGTTGAAGTCAGCATGACTTTTAACCGAGCAGAAGAGAACGATGAACCCGACCACGAGCCGTCGCTGTACTACCAGAAGACTGACTTCGCGCAGAACCAACAGGCTTGGGATGCGGATGACGAAGACGAAGACGACTCAGGCGATGATAGCGAGTGGTCTTGGTACAGCGATAGCGACGCCGACTCCGACAACGACTCTGTCTGCGAAGATGAGGAACATAATTGCGCAAGTAGTCCAGCAACATTTGCACCTCGGTGGCGCCGAAAACATGACCCCAAGGAGATCTTCCTACGATCGCTCCAAGCCGCCCAAGCGGTCGTCGACGACGAGCTTCTCGTTGAGCCCGAGTCTGAA
This sequence comes from Pythium phragmitis, assembly GCA_023335925.1. NCBI lineage: Eukaryota > Oomycota > Peronosporomycetes > Pythiales > Pythiaceae > Pythium > Pythium phragmitis. The sequence continues at coordinate 35,796 of JAADVZ010000008.1, read as the reverse complement.
ATCATGGAATCCGAAGCACCTCTAGGCCAAGGATATGAGTCGGACTGCGACATTTCACGTGTCCCAGCTTCACATCGGACTTGGATGATGTCCGCACAAGAAGAAGACGAAAAGTGGGAGACCAACGGGAACTTTACGGAATATGTGGATGGCCAGACCGAGAGCGCTTCCGAGAATGACGCCATGGAAGGCGAAAGCAGCGAGTTTCAGGAAGATCTGAACCAGTACGTCATCTCGAGACAAGCATTCATGGACATCTTCCATGTCGTTCTCGCTGACAAGCTGCGGTGCTCGCTCCCAGTCTCGGCTGTAGCATTGAGCGCACTGCACAACGTTTCCGAGCAATATCTCCATGCCGCACTTTCTGCTGGTACGCTTCGAGCTCAGGTTGTGTCCACCATGATGGAGGAGCAGTTGGAGGCCACGTTGGTCGAGCGCGCAGAACGTGAAGCTGAGCGTCAGAAGGTTCAAGATGTCGAAGCCGCCATGATCGAAATGCAAACGACTTTCCAAATGAAAGAGCAAGAAATGCTGCGGCAAATCGCACAACTCCAGACCAGGTTGCGCCAACAAATGGAAGAGTCAGTCGAGGACGTAGACATGGAAACAAAACCAAGAGCATCGCCTGGCAAACGGAAGGCTTCAAACAAGGAAGATCCAGTGGTCGCGAAAGGGAAGGCTTCAACATCGAGCTCCATTGTGGGCTGTTTGCGTTCGCGTCTTCACGATTATAGTCTTCGTAAGAAGGCAAAGATCAGCCCGATTTGATAGACACACGATGCCGACGCACGAGGCAACTCAGAACAGAAACACGACGTGGCGGTCAATCGTCATTTTCATGGGAACCATAATAGACGTACAGTTACTTCAACCATGACACCCGCAGTTGCGTACTACGCACTATGTGCGTAGTACATATTTCTATCTCTTTCGCGCACGATATGCCTATTCCGCTGCAGACGCCTGGCATTGTCTGTTAGAGTTCTCCGCCAACCGCACCATCGTCGTGTCTCGACAAACGCTGACAAAGTCTATCAGATGCGTGAAAAATTCATCGCCTTGCGCGCTGAGGTGGCATAACAGCACATTCATATTCAGCCTCTTGATCGCGTCCCTCATTCTAGAATGAGGAATATATGCACGCACCTGAGGAAGGCTTCGATATTGTTGTGACCGGCGTCCGTGACCCAGAGTGGTTTGCAACGCCACTCTTGCCTGCACCTCTCGAACAGTCCTTCACCGTGCCAGAATGGAACCACCTCGTCACGCGTGCCATGGATGATCGTCACGGGGGACTCGACCTCGTCTATGATATCGATATTGCAGAACATATCGCCCGGGATCGTGAACCGGAAATTGAACGCGACGCGGAAAATCGACATCAACGGACTCTGCAAGATGACGCCGGCGACAGGGTCATTCAACCTGGACTGCTTGACTGCAATGTATGTGGATGGTCCCGAACCAAGCGACCGCCCGTAGCTGTGACAAGAAAAGTCAGGAGGATTGGAAGAGAGCGTCCTCGCACGTGCCACGTACAGGATGATCTTATTCGGAGACGCCTTCTTTACATTGACAAGGTACGCGAACGCGGCTTCAGCGTCTGAGTACACGGCTTCCTCGCTCGGTTCTCCTTCGCTCAGTCCGTACCCGGAGTAATCGTACGCCATCACATTGACCTGCAGGCGGCGAGCGACTTCCCGAAACCAGTCGTAGATCATCCCGAGATCTGCGCGGATCCGATCACCACATCTTCAGATTGAGAAGTTGACCACCAGCTTCAGGCGTTCGGTGATGTACGCACCTTCCGCGTTGCCATGCGAGAAGAGGATTGTGTATTCCGCGTTGCTGTACGCAATAAATCGAATCTCATTAGTCATTCGACCGTCCAACATGGACCGCCCACCAATAGGATGTCGACGCACTCATAGGCAATGTAGAAGGCGGGGATGCGGTTGTGCATGGCGGTGCCGAGGAAAAAGTATCGTCGTGTCGGTCCATAACTTGGCGGTGGCGGTTGAAACACAAGCGTCGAGATCATCGTGCCCATACCCCGGTGGGAAATCCCGAGCGATGGCTCGCTTTACGAGCCACGATGCCGCCAGAGCCGCTGCGACCTCCACAGGGACGAGCGCTTCGCTGTCAGCACGCAAGTGTCCGTTGAGCGCGCTCCAACTTTCGCGGAGAATCGTGTCCGCTAGTCTTGCGCGTGAAGCTATCTTTGTGGCCTGCGACGGCGCAAATTCGGAACAGGCGTGGCGCACTTCTTGAAGGTGGCCAGTTTGCAGTGACCTCTCAGAATAGATCTCTTTCCATTTTAGGCCCACTGGCACTAGATCAACAATGGCCAAATACCTCTATCAAATTTATAACATGGTTTGTATCTGCATGTTGCGATTCTCACATCAAGCGAAGTTCCTGGTGGTGCGGAACGACCTTCAGGCCCGTGGCTCGGTGGGTGACACCACGCAGGTCATTGCGCACGGCTTCCTGCTCGTTGGTATCGTCTTCGGTGGCCGGAATGCCTTCTTTCCGGAGAAGCGTTGAGAGCGAGCCGAAGTGGCTCGGTGTCAGAATGGGCTCTGCAAATGGTGACGCTGGAAAGGCGGCAATCATGGTGTGGCCGGCACCAGAGATGACGGCACTTCCCAGTGCGCGGTCTGTAGTAACGGCTCGCGTGGGTGCCAGAAGTGGTGCGCTCACACTCTGCACGTACTGCCGATCACTGTGGTCGAAGTATACGGGGAGCGCGTGGCGTGTGCGTGAGCGAAGAACACGGCGATTCTGGCGACGTCGAGCTTCCGCCATCAAGGGCTCCTTGATCACGCTGAGCCAGTGGGAAATTTTCAGTCGCGCGGGCTTGAGGAACGCCAAGTGATCTTCCACGAGCGAGAGCCAACTGAGGCGCGGCTTGCAGGCCGCAGCGTAGAGCGTCTGCAGAGTGCTCATGTCTCGCTTCCGCCGAGCTGCCCGCCTAATAAACAGGTAGCGAAGACAAGAAGCAGTTAGGGATATGAAGGCAATCCTTTTGGAGATGCGGGAGAGGCGTGAGCATACTTGACTTCGCGGTCGTCCGCCGCGCTGAATGCGAAGCCAGAGGTCACCACGCCATTTTCTTCTCGGTCTATGGGCCGTCATATCAAGCTCAGTCACTACACTAAACATTTGCCTCGTTTCCCATCAGGAAAGTCTCAACTCACCGCTCTGAAGACGCTTGTACTGCGTTCGGCGGCGCGGTTTCGCGAACGGCGAGAACTTCACGCGGCGCCCCGACGACGGCGCGGCAAAACCAACTGCCGTTTCGCGCTTCTTCTGCGACGATGTCGACGCGTTCGGGGACTTGTTTGGCGACCGCTTGCGCGTGCTGCCCTTGAGAATGGGGCGCATTCTTGTCGCGGGGTGGGCCCTCTTGGAATGGGTCATCTTTGCCAAATTGATTTGAGGCTACTATTAGAAGGGATAGGGTACTATGACGTACCCGATATCCGGTACAGCCGCGTGGCTTCAACATCCTGAACCGACACTAGCATTCTTCACGGCCGAAGAAGGGGAAACCAAGAGTTAGCGGCGAAGCGCGGACGATATGTGGCTGACTCTCTGTGGCGTGTTGCTTTTGCTGCTGGCGTTGGGATCCAAGGTGGGATTCCATGGACGCTTGGAGGCATTCGCACGACACTGATGCGTTTGTGACCTTCCAGGCCGTCAGTCTCTTCATCCGCCTCGTGCTGCTTGCCGTCCACAAACGCAAGTCACCGGATTTTGCTTTTCCCCCTGTATGTGTATATCAAGCTGACACGAATGTGGTGTGCATGCCAGTGGAACTTCTCTCGAACATCCGAATTGACGAGTGCAGCACGCTGCAGCTGACCGTCCACGCTGTGCACATTCACGTGTGGCGGAACCTGTGGGCGTTCGTACGATCACCAACTCACCATGCGCTCGTGACGGTCGAGGTCGCAGCGGCTCACGTTATCGTAATTCTTCGCGATGTCCCGATCAACAAAGCCGATGTGCAGCCAGGCGACCAGTTACCACCGAGATCCGACTACGGTTCGATGTGGGGGGAGCTCGACACGTCCACCAGCCTAAAACACTTGGACCATCCACACTGGAAACATGTCTGTGCGTGGATGCACCGAGTTCCATTCGTGTGTTTCCTACTTGCGATTGTCAACATTTCGCTCCGTAATGTGGAAGTTGACGTCGTCCGGGACGACTCGATACGGGCCTCGAGCATCGTGCGCTTGCAGGTCACCTACAAATACGTGCCAATGCATTTGAGGGACTGAGGCAAAGTACTGACACCATGTCTTTCGTAATGTAGAAAGGCAATCTTACCGTTCGAGTCGTGTACAAGATGAGCGAAGGAGATATCGATCTTTCGGTGGCGGTGTGCCCACGTGAAGCTGCTACAATATCGCTGCCATTAATTGGGGTAGAGGGCACTCTTCGAAACCTGCAGGTCGATGTATCAATCCCCCTTTCTCGCGGACGAGAAGACGCACGTGCCCCGTTACCATCTTCTCTTCGGGTCCAGTGCGACGGGCTTGGTTGCTCTGTTGATTTGATTGCTTTGATCAAGGCAAGTCGACGAGATAGACGCCGCGATACTTCGCGAAGTCAGCTGGGCGTTACACAAGAGACTGAAGCCGTCACGGACGCTGACAGTGTGTTGAGTCGAGCTGTACGGAGCACGCGAGGGCTGTTGGTGCTGCGACTCGTTGAGCTGATACCGGAAGTCAGCATCAAGATCTGCAACATCGAAGCCTCCGTCGTCAACGGTGCGAACAACGTGGGCGGACGCATCAATTTAATCGAGTGCAAGTTGCAAGATTCCGCCAAAATTGCGGGAGTTGGACGTCGGCAAAGACAATACGCAGGAGGGATGGTTGAGGAACGCAAACTTGTCGTCGACGTCAGCCATTTGCACCTGTACAGCGAACTTCGTGCGACCACAGATTCCCCACCACCGTCATCCATTTCCATCGAAGCACTGAAAGTCGAGGTTGAAACTGCGCTAACTATGGCCTCCTCGTCAACTGCGCACAACGGCTCGCAGCATCTCCATACTGGCGTTTTGCTGTTGTGGAATCTGCGATGTACAGGCGACGCTCAAGGATTATCGATCGCTTTGACGGCGGACTTGGCACCGTGGGTTGAATCGTTGCACTCACTCGCACCCCCAGCGAATTCAAACAGCCCAGCGATATCCTCTTATCAAGATGCTGAAGGCGAAGTGGATGGTAACAATTCCTTTTGGAACGACACAATTGCCGTGGAGATGCAAATCCAGTTCAAGTTGCTGCGAACCGACGTTTTGTGCCTAGCTCGAAAGCATCGTTGCTCGGTACTACCAAACGGTGTTCCGGACATTGGGCTATCCCTTGATGAGTTGGTGTTGTTCGCTCATCCATTCACGGACGAAGAACCATTGGGCGTCCGGGCCAAGGCCGACTTACAAGCCTCTCGACTCAAGGTTTTCTATTCTCAGGGTGGTCGCTTCGCGTGCACTTCGTTTCTATCCATCGACTTTGTGCGCGTTCTCATTGAGCCCATCTGCGTGCTTGACTCGAATTCCACTCCTGCCGACGTTGACATGGAAGCAGAATTGCTTGAGGTTCGCTGGACGCCGGACACGATGCACGCAATCGGAGGTTTGCTGGAGCTCGGTATCGTCACGTTCGCGTCTTTTCTTCGCGAACAATTCGATTGGACAAGCGACGAGTACTGGGACCCGAGGGCGCCAGAATATGTTTCCAGCATGCGACCGATGCGCCATATCGTCGAGGACCACACGTTGCCGTCCGAAGCGCTCAAGTTCCGATGCAAAGTGAAACGGTCCCTTGTGTTGTTCTCCCACTCTCACAACGGCCACAGCCACGTCGACTACGTCACTGTAGACACATTCAACATGAGTGTTGAAGAGACCACTGGAAGATTTCGACTGTCCGTTCTGGACACAAAGGTCTGCAGTTGTGAAGGTGTCTCAGAACGTAGTGCTTCATTCCGAGACCCGCTCATTCAGCAGCAACATAAAGTGATGAGACGCCGTCCATCGACTTTGCCAACTCGAAGTGATCAACAAACTTGTCGGGGCAAACCAGGCCATCGCACTGAAGCCGAAGGATCGGCATTTTTCAGCGTCAAAGCCTTTGCGCTGGAGGAGAACAAGTTGTTTTTGTGCCCGATGAAGGTGCTAGACATGTTCGTGGACGGCGTGGCGTGTAAATGGGACATGAAGACCCAAGAGCGCGTCGTCGAGCTCATCCGAAGGATTACGTTCTCGGCGTGGGAGATGCTGTATCGGATGCGATCCGCGTATGGAGTGCACTGCACATCCTCCAACAGCAGGTATAATCGTGAAGGCGGACTTAATGGTGTGATCAACAACGCGAGTGAGTGCGACGATGGGGAGCGCCTGTTCTCCAAACTCATCAGCGCGGGTGGCGACACACTGAACCGCATTCACGCCACAAATATCGATCTTCACGCGACATTTGGCGACCACGCCCTTGAGTTTCATGTCGGAGTGTTCGGGAGTGAAGATCTTCCGGAGCTCTGGGTGTTTGAGAACGTTGTCATCACACTTGGTGGGTCGCTCCAGCTGTTGGAGGTGGAACGTGTTCAGGTTCGCCATACGGTTCACAAACGCCGAGATTACGTCTTTGGCTTTTTCGAAGAAGCACTTCGTCAACGCCAACTAGCCTGCGGAAGGTTGGCAAAGAATACTCCAAGAAGCGACGGGATGATGATTGACGTCGAAGGGCTGCGGGTTGGTCTCTCTCTTCAAGTCGATCTAAACGATCTCGCCAACGCCATCCAAGCAGCCATCTCGCCGTTTGTGGCTTCACACATGGAATCGTTTCTCTCTCCTTGGCGTCCACAAGAGGATATCTTCTATGGATTCTTTTTCCGCGTGCCCAACACGCGCGGCCAACCTAGAGTGTGGCTTCAGCTGAACAATATTCAACTCGAGTGCATCGATCACCCGATGGAGACGTGGCTCGAGCACGTCTATCCACTGTGGATGGAAGAGCTCGCCGAGCAAGAACTCCGCTCCCAGCTTCTGAACGAACAACTCGCTGCACTTCAGCAGACGAATGCGGACATGCTCCTGTCGGACGAGAGTACAGATGAGCTGAAGGCTCGCCTGGATGAAAAGAGCAGCAAAATGTATGAGCACAAAGTCAGAAGGCTCCAAGAGAATCTTCTCAGAAGCGGTGGCCGGCCAGGCTCTCCGCTCCATAGCGGAACTATCGTGAGCGTGCAGATCGGCTCTGTGGCGGTGGACGTGTTCTCCGACGCAGATGAGCGCGCGGTAACCGAACGGATCAGGACGCTCGACGAAGCCACGCTTGCAGTTGATCAAGTGTTGCGCTCTGTCGGATTGAATGAGAAAGAGTACGAGCCGAACTATGCTCTCGTGCTGCATCAGCAATTGGACGTCCATGTGCTCGACATGTCTGTACGGATGAGGCATTTTCCGACGCCAGTGGCCGTGATGGAGAAAGTTAACGTTCAAGGTCACACCATCATTGCTGCCATTAAATCCCCGGACAACAAAGGTGGGGATGGCTTGTTCTCGTTGACAGCCGCTCTTCGTTGTTTTGTGGACCTCAGCATCGCCATTCAGCGTCCAGCGGTATTCTTCGGGCCAGCGTACTTGCACACCATGCTGGAGCTAGCAGCCATCGTTGACCGTGTACTACCTTCGTTGGTGCTTGACGTTGATCGCATTCACAAGTCGGCACCGTGGGATATTGCTCGTCGCTTAGTCCACGGGAAGCTCCATCTGGAAGTGGAAACCGCAGCTCTCCGACTGCTCGCATCGCCAACCACTTTTCAAGTTGGCGATTATCTGGAAGTTGGTATCCATAGTATGAACGTCAAGTGCCGTCGTGGGGAAGATGCCGCAGCCGATGTCACCATTGACCGTATCACGGTGAAAATCGAGCCGGATGCGTTGGTGAACATCGCAGAGATCACGAGTCTGACGCTGGACTCAAAGGGTTCATGGAGCACGTCGCGCGATGCATCCATTCACTACATTTTGCCGATCGAGTACTGCAAAACTGATGGGAGTGATGCCGTCGTGGTGGACTTTCAAGAGGGTGGCATTTGGCGAAAAGAAGAGAGTGCCGTGGATCTGGCCTCACGCCTCAGAGGATACAGTGGAACAAGTTTTTCCGTGTCGATTTCCGGCAAAATAGCTCCAAAATCGCCGGCAGAACAAATGACCCGGCGCGAGATCGCATCCCGAAGCGCAATCGTCTTGTACACGAAGCATGTGGAATGGCTCATTCCGTTCGGTCGCGTCTATCAAGCACTCGCGCAGGTCAAGTATCCGTCTCGGCGGCATCGTGCGGCACGACCGCCACAGCACCAGGAATCGAGAACAATGATGGATGCGACGATGGATCGGTTCTTGGGAATCTTCGACGGTGTTGTGGTTAAAGAGTTCGCATTCATCGGGCTCGATGTGGCTTTATACCACAGCGAGAAAAGCCAAGTGGGTCTTCGCGCGTGCATTAACGATAAAATCACGTTCTCTGGTGCTGTCAAGGCAATGGAGGAGGCAACCGCAAAGCCCCCTCCACTGGCTGCACTGAGACAGGTCACGGTCGAGTGGAAAGGGTATTCATTTGTTCTGAATGATGTCTCGCTGGCAGTGACCGATATTCAAGTTCGAATCTGCACGCCGTCGACCGGCAGTCGCGGTGAATCGCTTGTCTCGATTCGGGATGTTTGTCTGAACGTCGGTGGCGGGCGACGAATCGACAAGCATACACAAGAATCGTTCGACTTTGTGGCGCTGCATTCCGAGCTTACGAACAACACAACTACAATGGAGGCTGCAGAATCGAACAACTCCCGCTTCTCGACCTTCAAGCTATCGTCTGCTTCGTCGCCGGTCACCGTGGATATGTTGACCGAAGTATCACGAACCAAGTCGAAGATCAACATTTTGGAACACTTTGCGATTGCACAGCACAACCCTTTCCGTTATCGTGATGACACTGATGATGGGGCGGATTTCGAGGCTGAAGGAAAGAGGAAGCCACAAATCGTCGAGGCGCCAGCTCGCACCGGCAGTAGGAGCAATATCCAGTCGGCGTTCATTGACGACTTTCGTCGCCAAGGCTTCTTGCTCGGCCTGACGGCAAGTGAGATACGAGTACTTGTGACGTTGGACACAGTCGAGACCCTGGTAGACATTGGTGAAAACTGGGTCCGCGTCATTCGTGCGAGTTTGCCAGAGTTGGAACGCGTCCCAGACGAAATATTGCAACCCCAACCGGGGCATGATTCGAATGCGGCTCACTGTACGTACTCCAGCGTTCTCTTACCATTCTCTTCAGTGGCAACTTCTGAATTTGAACTGTTGCATGATCAGCCGTTGGTATGGACAGCCCCAAGAAAGCGACGTCACTTGCTGATGACCCCAAGTTTGGTCCAATCTTTCACGCGTCCAACCCGATGCCGAACAACCGGACGCCGTCCTTCAATGTGGATGTATTACCCGCTGACGCTGCTCTCCCAGCTCCACAGTCGCCAACCTCCGGTGGGGCTGGTATCGTCGAACCGTTTCTTATCGTCCGCTTCATGGATTGCCAGATCAATTTTCAAGACCATCAAAATAAAGGCTCTGTGCTCGTAGCGCTGAGCCGTGGAACCGTTCGTTATTCAAGGTCACAAGACGTGCTCCACGAGTTGGTCGATGTTAAAGTTGACGGCGTCCAACTCTTCACAGCGCCACTTGACATTGACGTCCGCTCTCGCGTCATTTGGCTGCGGACAATGGACGATGGGTTCACCTACTGCCCCAGCTCGTTTGGGCTCTTAAAGCAAGTGGTCGCCCCTATCCCTGCCAAGGTCATAGTGTGGATTGATCGCGATATCGCCGTCTTTCACCGTGTCGATCTCAGCATTCCCACAGTTCAAATCGGCGTCCACATTGACTCGAAGAATATCCTCGAGAACCTGGCGGTGGCACTCACCAGTGTAGTCACCACAAAGGTTGCCGAGTATCAGGCCCCGGATTATTCCAAAATACTGCAAGGCTTCCGCGGTGCCAGCATTCAGTCTTCGCTGCAGCAACTCATGCTCACCAAGAAACACCTCACGTGGGAAATCGCCGCGTTGGACTGGCGGAATGCGTGTCGCTGGAATTGCCAGGTCACGGAGCGTGCCAATCTAGCCATGCACGCCATGGAAGGATTGCGGAGCCAAGGTGGAGTGGAGCTGGACGCTATCTTGTTTCCATTTCTCCACGCGCGTCGGATGCCGTCTGCGTCGCTATCATCGTTCATTGAGATGACGAGTCTAACCTTGCCGGAGTCTACAACCACCCACGTTGAGTCAGTATCGGACGAGCGACAGCGGCTACAGCAACAGCACGACTCACTCAGCGAGGTCTTGCGGTCCCTCGTCACGGCCGAGCAGCTCAAGCGGCAGCCCAACCCAAACGTACAGCTCACGTTCAAACTCCAAAATGCGTCGCTTACGCTGAGTGCGACGAACAGCGACATTGTCAGTGCCACCATGACCAATCTGGTGGTCAAGCTCAAGATGCACGACGACCAGTCGGGGACCTTTGCGCTGACCCTGCAAGACGTGTGCTGTCGAAATCTGTGCCCCAACACGCCGTACCCCGAGCTGTTGGTTCCGCTCCGCAACTCCAGGTCGTGGAGCGGCGACGAAATGTTTGTGCGGATTGACGCCGAGGTGGCGCCGCCGGTGGGCGGGGTCAAGATTGTGCGCCACTTTGAGATCAACGTGCACCCCATGCAAGTCTGTCTGTCGTACGATCTCATCTTGCAGCTCGTGGCGTTTTTTGCGTCCGTCTCTGGCTCAACGTCACGCCAAGAAGAGAAGAAAGCCGAGATGCGGTCGCAGTTTTTGGCAGCGCCCCACGGTTCCACCAGTGGCGAAGGCCTGCTGCGGAAAGCAGTCAAAGTCGCTGGTAAGGCAGCGCATCCTTTGACCCACGGACTCGGCCGCCATCGCGCTGACAGTGACCAGGACCAGCCGATTGACCCGAGGGTCAAGGCGATGCACGCGCTGCAGGAAGAAGCCACCCAGTGGATCTCGCGGGTCGCGCGAGCCGAAGCAGCCATGTCGACCGCGGACACCGATGAGTACGATGCAGCTATTCCAACTGGTAGCACGGAGAAGGATCCGAACGACTTGCGGGGCCGCACCAACACCAATATCCTTTTCAAGCGCATCCGACTCGGCACAGTCGAAGTCATGGTCTCATTCAAAAACAAGAAAAGCACCGTGTCTTCCTCAACGCAACCAGCGCTCGAAGACATGCGCGGCTTTGAAGTCAAGATCCACTCGCTTGTGTATTCCGACAAGACTTGTTCGCTCACGGATTTGCTCCTACGTATTCAGCGGGACGTGATTCTCGACGTGCTCTCGCAAGTTGGCCGGAACTTCACCAACGTCGCTACATTTCTCCGCGACCAACTCGACATCACGCGGTGGGGAACGTTTGACGCCCTCGCGCCGTTGAAAAGCCTGTCGACTGCGATCGCCGGCGGAAGCCACTCGTCCTCCTTGACTGCGCCATCGTCGCCAGCAAATGCACCATCCTCTCCAAGCGTCTTGTCCGTCGAACTGCTGCAGCGTAGTCCGCGTGTCTCCCATGACGCCTCTCCCAGCGCAGCGCCCTCCTCTTCACCATCTACACCCGTCGACACGTCCAAAGTATTTCAGCTTGAGCTGCCCGAGAACCACCCCTCGCGCCGGAAAAAGCAACACTCGCAGTCGCGGCCCTGCGAACCCACCGTCCCCGTGTCGCCGTTGGCGGCCGACAGAGACGATAGCGACGCGCCTTCTTCCACGGGGTCCTCCGCCGGCGGAACGAAAACGAAGATTTCACTCTCGAGCTTTTTCGGCAAGAGCAAGAAGGCGATGCAACCGACGGCCTCTATCGCCGAGAATGACGAGCTACAGTAGTTACTACAGCGTCTCGGTGCGCGCAAACACGTGGGCCTTGATGTCCGTGACATAGCTCATGCTGTAGCTACCGCGGCGTCTCAGTTCACGCCGAAATGACGTGGGCGAGGCCGTCGCGCTGCCGTGCTCGTGGGACTTGCTCGCTTCCTACAATGGGCGAACTTGATAAATACACCAGCTATAAACGACCGCTAACAGAACAACCGTACCAAGTCGGCGATTTTGCGAAGCGGGAGGAAAAGGAAGACCACATAGACGGCGATGAGCACCACGAGACTCCATGCGAGCAGCGCCTAACGGTATGAGCGGATAGATACATGGGTGAGACGCGCAAACGTGGGAACTGAGACGACGTGGTCTTCCGAACCTTGCGCGCGACAGATAGTTCATACAGCTCATCGTAGAACTCGACGGCAAGTGGCAGCAGCTGCACGCGGCCTAAAACATACCCCGTGCCCAGCAGACCCACGTGCATGAGCAGCGACGACCCGGCCTCGGCGCCCATCTTTGCCGATGGGTGTTTTCTGTTTGGGGTGACGTGGTGACATGATGCGTTTCTCCTCAATCGAACGCGTAACCCGTCTGATCCGACGAAAATAGCAATCAGCTACGTTTCTAATCCAACGTTTGATTGACGTGGTCCACACGACTATCGCGGGTAGTTTTCATCCAATCAAAATCCCTTGAAAATATTATCAGCCAATAATACGCACTATTATCTTGACACCAGTCACCTGTTGGCGTGGTTGGCTCTCGTGGGCCATTGGGGTTGCTTGTTGGTGTGCCAACAAAACTGGTCACTTTTCCAAACCGAAAGTTCCAACCATGGCTCCTGCTGCTGCCCCGAAAGTGTACGTCGCCTGAATGCCTCGGTCCCTCGCAAGCGTGTGGCTTCGTCTGCGTGCGTCCGCTTCATGGACTAGGATCTCCTGCTCTGGATCCCTCGGGATTTCGTCCCTCTCACCAAGGGCCTCTGGACGCCGTCCGGAGAGAGCATGGATGGAATGTGAGAGTAAAGACCAAAGCGATGCTCTCTTGAAGAGCGGAGCCGCCGTCTCTTCTCTTCAAATACATGAAGGAACGCGTCTCTCTTCTCTCGTAGAAAGAGCGCCGTTCTCGCATCTCCTTTTGTGCGCTTCTAGAAAGTGCAGCATCTTGGAGGAACTCGTGGTGTGTGTGGTTCCCCTGGGGAGCCACTCCACTTAAATACAACTATGACGGGTGCATCGGCCGCCGCCACGCGTCTCGCTCCTCCCCGCTCTTCTTTCGGAGTGGAGAGGACGGGAGAACGCGGGGGGCCCGATCCTTTGTCCGGCAGCCCGTCCTAATCCGTTTATGATGTACAGTCTCGTGCCCGAGTCGGTGCTCAAGAAGCGCCGCACGCTCGACGCCGTCAAGGCCAAGCGTGCCGCCAAGGCCCAGAAGGACAAGGCCCACCGCGCCAAGGTCCGCCAGATCGCCTTCAAGTCGGCGGAGAAGTACGTCAAGGAGTACCGCCAGGTATGTGAGCTGCTCGTTCCCCCCTACACACTTCAAGTCTCTTATCTGACACTCGTATCCCCTCTCAATAGCTCGAGAAGCAGGCTGTGATCCTTCGCCGCCAGGCCAAGGCCACGGGCAACTACTACGTGCCGGCCGAGCCCAAGCTCGCGTTCGTGGTCCGCATCCGTGGTATCATTGGCGTGTCGCCCAAGGTTCGCAAGATCCTGCAGCTCTTCCGTCTGCGCCAGATCCAGAACGGTGTGTTCGTCAAGCTCAACAAGGCCACGATCAACATGCTCCGCCTCGTGGAGCCGTTCATCACGTACGGCCAGCCCAACCTCAAGGTCACGCGCGAGCTGATCTACAAGCGCGGGTTCGGCAAGGTCCGCGGCCAGCGCATCCCGCTCACGGACAACGCCATCATTGAGCGCTCGCTTGGCCACGTTGGTATCATCTGTATCGAGGACCTCATCCACGAGATCTTCACGGTTGGTCCCAACTTCAAGCAGGCCTCGAACTTCCTCTGGCCGTTCCAGCTTTCGTCGCCCAACGGCGGCTACACGCAGAAGCTGCTCCACTACGCCGAGGGCGGTGACGCCGGCAACCGCGGTGAGCAGATCAACCACTTCATCAAGCAGATCTTGTAAGCAAGCCATCCGCTTGACCGTGGAACTCCGCACGGCCTTTCTAATGCAGAATCAGAAATTTCGGTTTGTCAAACATCCATTTTTGTAATTGTTGTACGTCTTTTTATTAATAAGGATGGGAAACGAGTAATGACGTTTTCATTTTTGTAATTTTCCATCCATGCAGCTTCAAATGGCTTCAGTACTTGGGCACTGGCCGGCGGCGGTCGCGTGAAGCCGGCGGAGGTGTCGACGGAAACAGCGGCGCGCTCAGCAGCGCCGCGCCTTTGCTGCCCAACTGCGGCTTGGCCGTGCGTCGTCCGAGGCACTTTTCGCACTGGCAGTTGCGCTGGTGGATGGCAATCTTCATGCGGCGCTTCGCCTCGGCGATGCCCAAGTAGTTTTCCTTCATGTCGCTCAGCTGCTCGGCCGTGCGCGCTGTTGCCCACACGCGCACTTCCGTCATTTCGTACTCCGTCAGTGAGTACCCCAAGTGGAGCGTCGACGGCGGCGGCGGCAGTCCACCCGTCGTCGAGTCCGCGGTCATGCTCGCCACTGCCTTGGTGGCCGCCGAGACGAGCTTGGTGTTGGCGTCGACGTGACTCATCTCCTTGGTAGCGACGCACCGCGCCTGGAGAAAGAGCTTGAGCGTGGCCTGCTTGGGTGCCGTAATGTCGATGGAAAACGCAACATGCTGCCAGGCCGCTACGTCCGTGATCTTGTCGCTGTCTGCCTTGAGCGTGCGGCCGCCAAACGTGAGAAAGAGAACGCCGCCATCGCACAGGCCAAACTCCCACCATGTTGACTGGTCGACGCCGCGGCGGGCCACAAAGATCCGCTTGGAGCCTGCGTCGTCGCTCCATGATTGTTGCGTGGCCTCACCGTCTTCGTCATTCTCGGCGGCTTGCTTCTTTCGGAACAGTACGGCGTTCCGCACCCAGGCCTCGAACGTGAGCTTGCGGCGGTACGGGTCGTCGTCAAACACGAGCCCGATGTCCAGCGTACTGCCTGGACGCACAGCACACTTGGCGCCCCACTCGCCGTCAGTGGCCGCAGTGGGGAACCGCAGGGAGAAGGCCTCTTGGAGTTTGCCGTCCTCTCCTTTGTCCACCGGTGCACTGGACGTTGCTAACGTCATCGCAGAGGCACCGAACTGGAGAATCTGCAAGTGGTTCTCGCGCTTGGTCGTGTCCATCGACTCGAGCGTTCGCGTGGTCTCGTCCTCACTCACAGTCGTGCCTTCTTCGAAACGCCAGTACGCGACCACGGCGTCCTCGTCTTCCAGGAACGGACCGATCGTCATCTTGGCATCACTCGAATCGTTGGAAGTCACCGCTGTGAGGTCATCGCTGGCGCTGCCACTGCCGAGCCCCAGCGAGATTCCGGTCGTTGCTGCGCCGTGGAAGAGCGCGTAGCTGGTTGGATTCTTGGGTTCGTCCGTGCTGAAATGGGGAGTCATCGAAAGCCCGACCACGTCCTTGGCGTCTTCTGGTGCGAGCCGCTTCCAGTACAAAATGCCGGCTCGCCCCCCACTGGTCTTCTTGTCCTTTTCAGAAGTTGATGGGTTGTTCGGCGCGGTCTTCATGGTCAGCTTATCCAGCGGACAAACGGACGCGAGCAGGCGACTGCGCCGTTCCGTCTGACTCAAATTCTCACAGCAAAGCAGCGAAAAGAGGTCGCTGTCGGTGCCGTCGGCCGCAGTCGTAATCGCTGCTAGCGGCGGGTTGAGCCGCCTCCAGTCCTTTTGCAAAGCCTTCCACAGCGAGTCTGCGCCGCCTGCGCGCACTCCGTGAGTGTGGAGCAGGTCGACGATAGCCAAGTCATCTCCGGCGAGGTCAAGACACTTGGCCGCGAGCTCAGCTTGGCCCACACTCGCGAGCACGGCCGCGAGCCACTGGAATCTCGACGAGATCGCCCCCGTGCGTGATGGTAGTTTGGCAGACGACGAACCAAGCCCGTCGTCGTTGGCCAGCGCGTATTCCTCTAGCACTGGGTCATGCGACAAATGGATACGAACAGCGTCTTTCCATTTCTGCGCGTGGAAGAGCAGCGACGAGACCACCGCTGGAGAGAGATGCGCGAGCGTCTTGTAGCCACCACCACCACTCCCAGTGGCATTCGCTCCCAAGCCACCACTCGCCACGACCGATGCCGCGACCCCGGACGTCGGATGCTGCATCGCCTCCAGAATCGCCGCGACAGTGTCGGTCCAGCCAAAGTCGTGGTAGGCCCCTTGGAGCAGTCTCTCACTAATGGGGTTTCGCGTCTCCGAGCCACCCGTCGAGAGAAACACGAGAAAGTCTCGTTCGAGGATCGCCCGGAGGCGACCATCTTGCGTTGGCTCCTGGAAGCCCAGCAGGAGCGGTTCACACACAGCAATGGGGCGCAGATAGGTCTTGCACTCCAGCGAGCGAGGGTCCTGTACGGCGTAGCAGAGGCGATCGCTGCAGACGCTGAGCAGCTGGGTCTTGCACGGTCCGGGAAAACCCGTCGGCAGCGAGCAGAGCAAGTGAGACTGTGCGGGTGTCCCAGGCGACGGAATTAATGGCGTGACGAAGCGAACGTGGTGGTCGCTCGTGACAAAGAGAAGCGTCTGCGCCATCCACAGCAGACTCTGCGGACACGCGAGGTCGGTGGCGAGATCGTACTCGGCCACGGCCGACAGTGAGAACGACGGCGCTGGTGAGACCGAGAGAACGACGAGGCGTTGCGTCGTTTTCACAGCGACCAGCATTTTGGTCGAGCTGTCTGCGGACGAGAGCGTGGACTGCGAAGCCCCATCATTCCAGACCACATTCACGATCGTTTCGCCATTCGCTCGCGTCTGGAAAGCGGGTGGCAGTGTGGTATCGCGGGGTACGCTGAGATCGTCGTTGCTGAGCACGACGGTCACGGATGCACTGGTCGACTCTCCAGCGGTGGTTGGGGATGCCACTACGTACAGTAAGCGGCTGCCAACCAGAGACGCGTACGTCGCGTTCTGTGGGAGAGGGATGGGCGTTTGAAAGACCCTCTTCACGGGCTGATTGAGTAGGAGGCGCGTATTCTGGTCTACTTGATCACAGTTCATCTGGAAGCCAATGGATTTTCCTGTGCTAGCCAGCACCAGCATCACAAACGGTTGGCTCTGCTTGGCGTCCTCGGACCGCAAGTCGCAAAAGCACACGTCCAGTGCGTCCGTGGGGGATCCCCACGTGACGCTGAAGATACTAGCTCCTCCTCCTCCGTCACCGTCTGCATCGGCCTTGCCGATGGCGTTGGCTTTGATCTCGAGCAGCACATATAAAATCCCAGCGTCAGGCTCGTTGGCGATGCTCTTGGTGGGGTCGCGAAGCTGGACACACGCAACCGACTGCTGCTCGTTCCACAGCAGCTTCCATGGGGAAAGCTGGCGGCCCTGGTAATTGGTCCACACGGGCAGCTCCCCGAGCTTTTCGATCTCTCCGGACGTGTGTGCGTACCGCTGCAGCTGGAACGCCATCGCCTGACCTACGGACTCCTCTACACTCCGAGAGATCTGAAGCAGCGTCGTCGGTACGTCCTGGTACGAGAAGTACTGGTCCACACAAAGCTGGCAACTTGCGGAGAGCGAGAGCGTGCTGGTCTCTTCGCTGGCAGTCTGTACTTGCTGGCTAGCGACAGACAGCGGCAGCAGGTGGCGATGGTGGTGGGTCGACACGTACGCCACCAAAGGAGACCCAGAGCTCGTGCTGCTGCCGAACACTAGGACGGCACTGCCGTCTTCGTGGGCAGGCGAGGCGGCCGGCAAGAACTCGTACCACTCCGTCAGCGAAATGGGTGTTGCTGAGGCCGTGCCCAGTCGCATCTCGACGGCTGACGCACTCGAGCCGGCGCCGTTGTACGCGTGCCAGTGGACGACCAGCAGCGGCGCCAGCGGATCCAAGTGGAGCGAGAGCTCGCCATTTTTCTTGGCGAAGTCCATGGCCTGTGGGGGCAAGCTTCAGGGAAAGATTAGTGTCCATGTGAAAACATCAATACCAACAGCGAACGGTGTACCAGTGGAGCACCGCGACGCGGCTTGGCTCGCGCTTCATCCCCGGCAAGAGATCCCAGACGTCAACCACGCGGTTCTGGTACGCGACCAGCAGCAGTGACGCGTACTGTCCCGTGGCAGCAAACGCGAGCCGCACCACGGGCGACTGCGTGGCCTGCGTGGCAAACAGCGGCGTCACGATGGCCGCTTCTTCCTTGACGGCTGTACTCGCCAACGAATTCTCTTCCGAGAAATGCCAGAGCTGCAGCGAGCCGTCGCTGGCGCCCGCCGCCAGTACGCGTCTCGACGACTCGTACGCGAGCGCCGTGAGCTGGCTGCTGCGGCTCGCGGCCTTGCGCGAGATCTTCTTGGGCGGGTCTCTCGCGCCATCGGCCGCCGACACTCTGATGCTGTTGCTTCCTTCGGACGCGTAGAAGATCCACTTGTCCCTGCAGAGCGACGCCGCCAGCGCCGCGACGCTCTTGTGCTGCTGCTTCTCGACTTCCGTCACCGACAGCAGCACCGCGTCGTTCAGGTCCCAGACCACGAGGCAACTGCGCACATAGCGACCAACGAAAATGAACGCTTGTCGTTGGGAGGCCAATTATTGGGAGGCAGAACCTACCGCGACTGGAAGACGGCGGCGACGTGGTGCGCGCCGACGGCCACGACGTGCTCCAGCAAACGCCCGGCGTTGGACGGCCTGTCGCTGAGCATTGAGAGGTCAAAGACGGCATCGCACAATGTCGCACCATGGTGCAGATCGATTTCTTGAAGCGAATGCCCGGTGACAGAGACAATGCTCTGGCGGATCTGTTGGAAAATGTTAGAAATGTTGGTTGACCCCTTCCAGATGGCTTGTTCTCTCTTTTTGAAGAAACGTTGGTATCACGTACAGGGTGGTAGATGACGTGGTCAACGACATGAACGCGGCGCTCTTCGATATCCACGGCGCGCTGGTGGTCGCAGCTGATGGCGGGCATAATGATCCTGACTGTGAACGCTATCAAGACCGATCCTCCTTTTTTCTGCGACGCTTCAAGATGCGCGAGCTGGTGTGGACCACTCCATCCACCCATCAATTTCCGTAATCCACAGAATCGCTTTGAGTAAAAACGTCCTCGTTGAACTCGTACTTTGTACAGCAGTCATAGTGATACTCAGCGTCCACTGCCATTCGTTGATTTGCCCACTCCCACTGTGATTCGATTGGAATGAAACTAGTCGGCCCGTTTTTATCCTGGCCTATTTTGTGTTTTTTTTTTTTTTTTCGAAGGGATCGGATGTGTTCTGGATCAGAGCCGTCGGCACCAATGGGAATACAGCCTCGCGCCCGCTCGCAAGCCGTGGCAGCATTGAAGTATACAGCCGCAGACAGGACGGCTAATGTACACGGATCATGTCGTGTGTCAAGTCGCCTGAACGATCATGATGGGAGAGAGAGAAGGAAGGGGGCACAGTAATACAGTATTGAGTTGCCTCTGTGATGGATTGCCAACTGTTCTGCCCAGACAAGACTTGAGATCAATTGCTCTGCGGGAGAGAAAATAGATGGATACTAGATGCAAAAGTAGTTTGCGACAAATAGTTTTTCGCTCCCGGATCCCTGGATCCCTGACATGCTGATGCGCATCACGTTCAGCTGGACTCCATTCCTTCAAGTGGTGCACACCGCATGCCAAAGGCATGTGGCGTTCCAAGGGCCATTTGTATGGTCAGCACTCTCTGAGCGATCTTTGGGAGAGAAGGGAGCGAGGACATAAATGCCCTTTTGGGGTTGGGGTGGGCCAATTGGGGGCGGGGCGGTCTGCCCCCTGAAAGGGCAACACGAAAGATTTCCCTCCGCACCTATCCTCACTGCAAGTTGCAGTCTGCAACAACGTCAACCCACTCCGCGAGCGAGGGAGCTGCTGGCCAGTTCACGGGGGGGTTTGGTGGCGGATTCTCGAAGCTGGACCCCCAAACCTAGTTGGCGTACCTCTACAAATTTGGACCCTTCCAAACTTGGGTCTGTGATCAGGGAGTTGATCTCACCCTCGACGTCTTCTTTGAGGGTCCACCCAGACTTGATCATTCGCGCCAAAATTCACTGCCTCAGCATCCACCCAAGAACGCACAGGTCGTGGAAGAGGGTGCGCACGCGAAAGGAACGGAAAGAAACAAGGCGGAAGGCACGGGGAGGAGGAGTTCTCGCGCGCTTTTTGATTCGCAGCAACCCCACCATTGCGACCCCGCCTCGGGCTTGAGCGTGGCATTCCCGCGAACTGTGCGCCTCATCACCAAAGCCGTACGACAAGACTACAGGACCTCCCGCGGCAACAGCATTGTAGGTGGGTCAATCAAGATCCTCCAGTCCAGCAGTGAGCAGAAGAGCCACATCTCAAACTATTCGAGCCGCTTGTCCCATCGAGACAGCCTCGAACATTGGCGGTGAACCAAAATAGGTTGGCGCGTCTCTTTCTGTGAACTCCCAGCTCGGCAAGCAAGTGTACGTAGCAGTCACCGGCCGCGTGGCCACCAATTCCTTTTTTCTGCCCTTTTCTTCTTTTGCTGCGGATCTCACAAGCGCGAGCTGTTTGTCCGATAGAGTTGTGGTCAGCGTTGGCGGTTGGCGCCAGTTCTCAGGTCGTTGACAACTCTGTGCCCGGAGGAGCCGCACTGCCATCATCGCACGGATCCCAACCAAACCCCCGAATAACTGACTCGTCTGCTCGCGCAAACCCAAATAAAAAGAAACATGGAGCCACTGGGGCCCCCACCCAGAGGGATTGGGGCCGCGCACTCGCAAGGTGGCGGCCGTCGCACCCCCAGTCTCTCGTCCGGAGCCACACCGACGTCCACCCCCGCGTCCACAATGGCAAACGCCCCGCTCACGGCACGTGCGGCCGCGCCTCCTACTGTGTACGCCGCAACGCACGACCCCAAGCGCGCAGATGAGCCAGCGTCCGCATCCGCATCTGTGGACGTGGCCACGCGATCTTCGGCCGCGGACGACATCGCCCGACAGCTCGTCCTGCAGCTCAGCGATTCCATGCTGGCGACGCTGCGGCAGGTGGCGACCCAGTATGGCGTCGGTGACGCCATCTCGGCGACCGCAGAGACCGTGGGGGATGCGCGCAGCGTCGCCCACGAGCTCACGCGCGCGCGCCGCCGCGCGGCCGAGCTGCAGCTGCTTGTGGACGATCTCCAGACGGAGCAGCGCGTCGCCCGTGAGCGCCTGGCGCTCTACTCGATCCTCGCGCTCAAGCTCAAGCGCGAACTCGTGAACGAAAAGCTCGCCCACATTGACACGAGAAAAGAGGTCGACGAGATCCGCCAGCAGTACGAGTCGGGAGGCGGCGGAGGCGGATCCAGTGTCGGTGCGCGGTCGCCCGAGGCCCGCTCGGTACGCCAGCACCATCCGCCGTCGACGCAGCGCCGTGGCTCGTACGAGTCGCTCCGGGGCGCGCTATCGGCTGACGAAGACGACCCGTGGTCGTCGCCCAATAAACCCACGACGACCGACGCGGCGTTCAGCCGCTTCTACGCGCCGTCTCGGCAGCCGCAGCCGTCGGGACGGTCAACGCAAGCGCAGGACGACCGTGAGGACACTGCCCGAGGTGGAGATGGGGGGATGGAAGACGACGACGACGACGATGATGACGAGCGCATGATGGGCATGCAGCCGCTGCGCAACAGTCTCATTGGCCAGTTCCTGCCGTCGGCGCTTTTGGACTCGCCGCAGCTCACGCCCAAGGCCCGGTCCGTGGCCGATAACCAAGAGCAAGAAGCCCAAGAGCTCCCAGAGGAGACCGAGGAGACCAAATCCAGTGGTGAGACCAAGCCCAACGAGCTCACGTCATCAGCACTGCAGCAGAAAGACGCCGCGGCCTGTGATGCCTGTGGCCTATCGCGCGTGCCCATGGTCGAGCTCATGGATTGCGGACATCGCCTCTGCCGCGTATGTGAGGTCGCATCGTCGTCATCGTCGGCGGACGAGCCAACCTCGAGTACCCATCACCAGTGTCCACGCTGCTTTCAGGCGGTCGTCACGCCCGTGCGTCGTCTGGACGTCAGTGGTGGGATTCGTACTGGGGGGACCACGGGAGACAACCAAATGGACCACCTGCGCATCGAGACGGCGCGCCCGTTGTCGTTACATTCCTCGGCGACCACCTTTTCCGTGTTGACGACGACACCCACGATGGCGACCGTCTCTGGTGGCTCCATCGCCCCGCTCACGCTGTCGCTGCTGAGCGAGATGTTTGAAAACATTTCACTAGACGATCTGGAGCTTTACTTGAAGGATGCGAGCGGCCAGATCTCGGGCGCGATCGAGCGGATCTTGCAGCGCCATCCGTCGTTTAACCCCGCGCTCGCGGCCGAGGTCTCGGTCACGGCAGGACCGGGCGCTGGCTCTAGTGGTCAGAAAGGCGGTCCCGGTTCGCTCCATCGCCTGGGCTCCTCGGGCATTCCAAGTCACCAACAGCAAAGCCAGCAGCAGCAAGGCGGCGGCTCCAGCGGCAGTGCGTCGGGCAACTGGAAGACGGAAATGTGCATGTACTACTTGCAGGGAAAGTGCAACAAGACGCGGCGCACGTGCTCGTTCGCCCACGGCGAGAGCGATCTCGTGCGCACCAATACGCCCAAGCACACGTCGAGCACGAGCTTCAAGTCGCGCATGTGTCCGCTATGGCTCGACGGCAGCTGCCCCAAGTCGCGCCGCGAGTGTCCGTTGGCGCACGGCGAAAACGACTTGCGGGACGGACTGGCATTGCTAAGCCAGAGTGCGGGCGGCGGAGCTGCTGGCGGCGGTGGCGGAGGAGCCACTGGAGGGAGTACTATCCCTGCACCGACGCTGCCCACGACTGCGCCTCGTCTGCAGAATTACAAGACAGAGTTGTGCTACTACTATCTCAAGGGCTGCTGCAACTTTACGAAAGAAGAGTGTCGCTTTGCCCATGGCGAGAGCGACCTCCGCACCGTCGAGAGCAACACGCTCGAGTGGTCGGCGCAACTGGGCGCCGCCGCGGCCGCAGGCGACAAGCCGTCGACGCTGCAGCACCAGCATCAACACCAACACCAGCACCAGTACCAGCAGCAGTACCAGCACCACCAGCAGCAGTCGTACGTGTCTCAGTACCAGCCACAGCCTCCTCAGCCGCCGCAGCAGCAGCCCGCCATGTTGCACCAGCACCAGCAGTATGGTCTCACGTCGCTACCAGCACCATTCGTGCCACAGTCGCACCAGTACCACCCAATGGCGCCTCCACAGGGCGTGCACGCTGTTCCGCCGCCGCAAGGACCGTACAGCGCTGCGTCGCAGCACCAGCCACCGTTTCGCTACATGAAGAGCATGGACGACGCCAAGCCGCCTCGTCGTCCGGCGCCTCCGCGCCGCGAGTCGACGTGGTCGCAGCCCAACTACGACAGCAGCATGGGGCCCGACTTTTAGCTGAGCTGAGACGCTGGCTTTTTCGATTTTCTTTCTCCCCAAGCACCAGCAGCATTTCCATTCCCCCACCATCATCGACCACCGCTCCCAGTTTTGAGAGGTAAAGTAGAAGTAGACCAGAATTGTAGTAGTAGTACCCGGCATCCCAATTTGGCAGGACCTGAGAACCCCTCACGGCGAAGTTCCGACCGCCGCCTCTGCCCTCGATAGAGCTCCCACTCCAACGAGAGTCTCTGGGCCCTGGGGTGGAGTAAGCGGTCGGTTCTTCACACCCTTTCCCTTCACGTACATATACATCCGCATGAAATACACCTTCCGATAGAGAAGATGCGTCAAACTCATGGATCATTCATTGTCTCCGATAAAAGATACTTAGTGGTGGTCCCTTGCCCGCCATTATGGAGACCTTATAGCCGAGGCCCTTTAAAAGCTTTCGGTTACCACACCATGGTACGATTAGCAGTCGCCATCGGCCGAGTCATTGTCATGGTCCGACTGAGCAGTCGTCGTCAGCCCGAGTGCCGACATGAGATCGCCGACGTTCACTTGCACCGCGACGACCGAGCCATTCAAGACCATGCGCACGCTCTTGTAGCCACGCGGTGTACTGTCCTCATCCATTGTCCCCACTTCACTTCGGTCCTGGACCTCACTCAGACGCCGCTTGGTACCGACCGCCACTGTGCCGCCAGCACTAGTCCCGTCGTTCGTCTCGCGCCCATGGAGCGATTGCTGCATGTGCTGCTGCTGCTGGACCATGAGCTGGTGCTGCGTCGCGAGTCCCGATAGCATCCTGACGCCGCCACCACTGCGTCTACCACTCTCGGCATCGGCGCCTGCAGCAGCCGCAGCACTGTTGCCCTTGCGGCGCCGCACGACCGCCTCCCTTTTCACGTACGCGTAGATATCGCACTCGAATTGCTCCTGGCGGAAGCCCCCGCTAGCACTCTGCGTGGCTTTGCGCTTGAGGAAATTGCGAAAGGTCTTGCGGATCCGCGCCTCAAAGTTCGAGTCGTTGAGCTCCACGAGTTCGGCCTGCTTGGAGTGGACGCCCGGACGGATGTAGATGGCCTGGTCCTCACGCACAAACGTCTCGAGCGTGTACGCCTGAAGCTCCTTGGCAGCGCGGCTGTTGACCTTGGCACGAAACACGCTGAACCCTTCCGACAGTAAGAAGCGGAACGTCGTGATGGAGAGGTGCTTGCGCGACGTGCGGCTCACGTCGCCAATCTTGAGCGTGAGCGCGGCGGTGACTTCGTTGGGCACCTGCGGCGACAAGCGCTTGCCGCCGCCAGCTTCACCCGAGAGATCCTCGCCGTGCGTGGCGGCGAGAATGTCGGCCGAGTCATAGCACCGCTTGGAGCAGTAGATCGACGGCACGGGGAAGCCAAACTCGAGCTCGCACTCGCGCGCAGCGACGTGCTGAGCGCACGAGAGATGCACGGGCAGTCCGCAGGCGTGGCAGAGCCGCGTCACGGTCTCGCTCGTGCGCTTGCGGCAAAGCGCGCAGCCAAGATCGGCCGCGACGACCATGGCCACGGCCGCGCTCTGTGGGTCGGCCAGGGAGCTCATGGAGGGGGGTGGATGGATACACTTGAACTGCTCGGAGAAGCCCTAATAAAGTGTATGGAGAAGCCCTTTAGTCAGGGTCCACCAAAGATAAGTGTCGTAAATTACGCGAATTTTTGAAATAGAAAGTGAAAAAAAACGCAAATTTGGAGGGGGAGAAAATGGGCGCATCCAGGATCCGGAAGCGGTACATTGGCCTGTTTTGATTCAAACAGTCATAATGTTTGTCCGAATAAAGGGCTGCGGCACTTTGAATGTGACTGCAGATGCAGCAATTCCAGCTGGCTTTGGATAACGCTCCAAAGCCCAGCCAATGGGACCACACAGAACCATACGGAAGTTGACAGAGAACTTGGTATTCAGCCATTGGCCAATGCAAAGTGGTGAGGCCAGAGTTCAGAACGTCGAAGCTTCTTCAGAACGAACCAGCAAACAATATCAGTACTCAGAAGAGATACTTCGACACAGAAACCAGCACAGCATACTGAGTCAGCTGGTATGATATCAATTGCCGTTTCGGTTCCGTTGTGGTGTAGTCTAATTGTGGCTCTGTTTGTCAAAGCCAGTGTAAAGTTCACTATAAAACCGGTCTCCTCATCCAGTCAGGCTGTCAGGTTGGAAGCCTGGGAGACCGATTCTCCAGTGTTGGAATCCAACACCTGGTGGCGTCCCTGACGTGGCTTGCCTTTGCACCGCGCGACATTCAGCACGCCATCAACAAACACTGGACAGTGCTGTAGAGCTGAGATCGTTCCGCCCTAAACTCCATTTCCAACGGCAAGCCAACAGTAGGCAAACGAACCGACGAAGCCATTCGCCACGCGCGGTCGCCCACGCAACGCCAACAAGTCGACGCTCGCAGTTACGTCCATCAAAAACTCAGAGTATATTTCAACGCCAACGCCACACATCGCCGCCCGCATTCCAGTCCAGACTCCCCTTTGGCACCAACACGTTGGAAATCTCCAACTGTACAGCTTCCACCAAACCGACAAGACCAACAAGACCAACAGAAGCCATGGTCTTTGTTTCCCTGGAAGGTTTTCTTGCGGCCTCTGTGCCGGCGGATAAGCTCCACGCAAGCGGGTCCTCGACGGGCGTGCCTGTGCCGCACGCGCTCCAGCTCCCGCAGGCGCCTGTGTACGTCGTCGTGACGCCCGGCTCGCCCGTCAAGCAGTCTTCCGCTTCGTCGGCGTCCAGTTCCGGCCAGAAACGGAGCCGTCTTCTCCGCGCTACGTCGGCGTTTTCCAGCTTCTCTTCCAAAAGCACCAAGCATGATCAGAGTCCGACCGACGTCACGGCCGTCCCGCCACCAGCGATGGACAGCGAGTTTGTCGTGTACGTGACCGACCGCGACGTCCACCACAAATGGGTCCTCACCAAGACCCAGGCCGACTACACAGCATGGAAGAAATCGCTTCAGGCAAGCATTGCTGGTTGTAAGGCGTGCCCCACGTTTGCGTGCTGCGGTCCGCTGCGCCGCATTGTCGCGTCGTCGCAGTACAAGAAGCCCAAGCGCCGCTGGAGCGAATCTCGCGTTGTCACGCAGTTTGGCCGCTGCAGCGTCGTCCAAGAATTCCTGAACGATCTGCTGTTGGCGGTGCTGCGCCGCGACACCGAGTGCGACGCCACGCGTCTCGCGTGGGATGCCGTTGCCTCGTTCCTGGACGTCCAGATCCAGCGCAGCGACGTGGCCGACAAGATCGTCCTGCTGCGGACCGTTGGTGGAGAAGGCGACCACCGAGAAGGTGGAGAAGACGAACGCCACCAGCATTTCCGACGCAGTGTCAGCGAGCAACTGCCGTCACGTTCCCGGACGAGAACGGGGAGTGGTGCTATCGTGGGGGAACAGCACGCGGCCCAAAAGTGCTGCCCACAGGCCGACGCCACGGACAGCGAGACCGAGTCGAGCGACCAGGACGAGGAAGCGGAGCACGACACCGAGTGTTCGATCTGCTGTGCGGGTCTGGAGCATGAGGGGGCCCTGAAGACGGCCAAGTTGCTGTGCGGCCACTCGTTCCACGCCGAGTGCGTCCGCGTGTGGCTGCGCATGCAGCACACATGCCCCGTGTGCCGCATTCCGATTGAAGGAATGTAGAGCGGGGCACCAAGACGTATTTATCTGTAGCGCTCGCCCATCCACAAGTATACTACATTCTGACAGACTTTCTCTAAGCAAAAAATCTCTTCTTCCCTTTTCTCACCGCAACCGCTTTTCGTTCTTCTCGTCGTCCTCATAGTACGACGTGCCGTAGGCCAAGAAAAACTCTTCGCGCACGGCCACTTCTTTCCACGTGACGATATAGAGCTGATTCAAAATGATGGGCGCCGAGTCGTCCTGCGTGTCGACGAGACAGCCGGGGACGAGGATGCAATTATTGTAGAACGACGACGCGTCCCAGTAAATGTCGGCCGGGTACTCGTAGACGCGG
Organism: Pythium phragmitis; assembly: GCA_023335925.1. Lineage (NCBI taxonomy): Eukaryota > Oomycota > Peronosporomycetes > Pythiales > Pythiaceae > Pythium > Pythium phragmitis. The sequence continues at coordinate 8,295 of JAADVZ010000008.1, read as the reverse complement.
TCGTTCGGAAAGCCCCCGGCCGAGCCGTCCGCGTCCACGAGCCCATCAAACGGCTGCATGCGGTGGCCATACTGGGTCTGGAACTTTTCGACTTCGCGCACGACGCCGTTCACGACCACAAACGTCTCGCCTAGCTCACCGCAGCGAGCGACCTTGTTGAGCCCGTCGTGGTGTTCCTCCTTGGTGATGCGGCGAACACCAAAAATGCACACAACCGAGAACGCCGGCCACGGGTGCGATGACAGGTTGAAGAGGCCTCTGCCGGCGTTAGGAATGCCCGAGATGGCGACACCGACAGAGCCGTTGTCATTCGTCTCTTGGTACGTGATTGTACTGAGATCGACCTTTTTGAAATTGAGTTTCGGTGGCTTGGGGATGCGCTTCTTGACGGCCGCGAGTTCGGCATCCGTGAGGTCTTCATGGGGCGACATGGACGCGTCGGTATCGGCCGTGGGCGACGAGTCTTCCAGGCGGCGCCGTTTTCTAAACACAGATAGAGGAACAGTCAGTAGTTAGTACAGGACATAGCCTGTTGGAATCCAAAAGAGAAGAACGTACTGAGACTCCTTGTCAAACATGGAAGCGAGCCGCATCTGCCGCATCATCATGACTTTCATGGCCGTCGAGTAGGCCTTGCGTGGGTTGCGCTTGGCCACGGCCTTTTGCGCGAGCTTGACAACGTGGACCGACGGGTTGGCGACCATGCGGTCGCGGCATCGATCGCAGAGTTCCTTGGCAATCTTGCACAGCTCTGGTACGTGCTTGACCTTGCGGAGCCCCTCGCGGGCCATCGAGTCGAGCTTGAACGCACGCACCATATTGTCAATGAGCTCGTGCTCTTTGACGTCGCTCTCGTCCGAGATCTGCGCCAAAATGCGATCGAGTTCCGGGTTCTGCGAAAAGAGAATCGTCTTCATGCGTCGAATCTTGCCAAACACGAAGGCCGACGCGTTGACGCACTTTTCGTTCTCCATTTTGCGCCAAATGTCGTCCATCACGGGCCGCTCCACGTCCGAGATGGCTCGCCTGGCAGCCGCATCAATGTCGTCCCAAGTACAGAGAAACGCGTCCTTGAAAATCTCGAGCTCCTTCTTCACGCGTTTACGTTTGCCATTGCCATAGATGGCCCCTTTAAACGTATGCACGAGCAGCATGGGCATGTGCGTCTTGACGTAGTGGTGCAAAAAGTATTCGCCCGTGCGGCGGCCGCCCTTCTCATCCTCTCGCCACCGATTGAATTTGTGATACTCTTCGTTCAGCGACATGGCCGTGTCGAGCTCGTCGAGCTCCTGTGTCGTGGCACGCGAGAGGTACACTTCCCACGGGCCGGGCATCATAGCATGGCGCTTCATGAAATCGATCACTTCGGCGGGTGCCTGTTGCTGCTTGATGGGCGAGCTCGACGCGTCCGACAAGAGTCCATTCGCCTCAGCGTCGACCGTCGTCATGGACGGATCCAGAAACGAAGCGTCATAATCGTCTTCGTCCACGGGCGGCGGCGTGCTATAGTTGAGCCCCCACTTGGTCCAAAACTCGAACACGGCCCTGACATTCGACTGCATCACAAACAGCTCTGTTAGAACTCTACTCGCCCCGAGCGATTCATTCGCTTTTTCTTCAACGTACGCTTTGCTTGGCGTCGTCGGGTATCCGTTCGACCAAATCGAAAAGGGCCTTTTGCAGCTCGCGCACCAAGGGCGATGCGTGCATTTTCGCATTGCGATCTTCCTGCGGATACCCACCACGTACGGATTTGATCACGTCATGCACGAGAAACAACACGTTGGTCTTGCCCTTGGTGCTCTCAAACGCATTAATCGATTCCAGCAGCTTTTCCCGTATCCGCGAATGGAGCTGCTCGTGCTTAATGATAAACTTCGAGCAGATCTACAGTCCATAGCCAAACGCATCAACCAAATTAGAGCCATGATCAATGGCCACAATGGCATGCTGCACAAACGCACCGGAATGGTGGACGGCTTCATCTCCAATTGGTCCATGAGCAAATCGAACTCGAGCAGCGGGTCGCCGCCAAACGTATGGGAAATCGCTTTCGCCGTCGACACGATCTCCTGCATAGCCTTTTCTCGCTCCACGAGCTTCTCCTCGAGCTCGTGGTTGACTTCCGATACGATAAAGCCAATGACGACACCTTCGCGGTCCGTGCAAAGCGACTTGATCGACTCGGGCGGTGCACCGCTCTTCTTGAGTCGGTGGAGACACTTGAGTCCGCGAAGCGACACGGGCACGATCAGATAGAGCGTGAAGTTGTACGTCGACGCGACAAAGTTGACACACAGCGCGCACTCGTTCTTGAGCATATACACCTTGAGCTCCTCGACGTGCTTGGCCACGAACTTGCAAAAGAATCCTTTGGACGGAATTGCCGCGAGCTTGGCGCGCGTGGAGAGCGCCAATTTCCGCGGGAATTCTTTGAGCAACGTGCGCTTCTCCGCGGGCAGCCGGCCCACGAGCGTCATGGGGCGTCCCTGGAACTTGACCTCCAAATGCCAATTGTCGCTCATGTCGTTTGCTGGGGATTCCTGCAGGAAGAAGACGATTGGTGTTGGTTGGCGTGGAAGGCGGGACACGAGTGGAGGCCGAGGAGTTGCTCGGGTGCGCTTCTCGTGAGGCCGTCGAGGGGTACACGCAAATACAGCCACTAATACGTAGTCGATGCGGTCGTCGGCGTCAACAATGAATCAAAGGGGTGCGGTCGCGTGGCGGCGGCGGTCAAAGGCGCGAGAGAGTCGACTGTCACTCGGCGACTCGCCCTCAGAACCCAAAAAACCAGTCTCCCGCCGAGACGAGGGGTACGGTCCGAGACGTAACCCAAACGTGGCTTGAAGGGAGAGTGGAAATGGATGAGGGAAAGCGAATCATTGGCCAAAACATATTGTGTAGATTGTCCATTGGTAGAAATAGGTGACGGGTACGCTTCCTGGGCGGGAAAGGTTATGCTTGAGTCAACTCATCCAAAGAAACCAGATCGAAGTGGTGGCAAATTGCATCTTATGTACGCTACATCATCTATATACTAAACCATATATGCAGAAATAAGTCGTGAAGCTGCTCAGATGGCTTCACTTTCTTTCGCGGGTGATGTCCTGCCTCAGGAGGTTCGCAGCTCATCCCTCCAACCCGAGTGAGGGGGCATTCGCAATCTTGCTGATCATCCCTTCGGCCGTGCCCATGAGGTTCACGGGCGACTTGCCATCCGTGATGAGGTACCCGTTGAGTCCAAGTGCGCTCAGCATCTTGACCTGGTTCTCCGGTCCCACGCGCGCGAGTTCCACGAGCGTCTCCTTGCCAATGCTGCCGACCATTTGTTGGAACTTGTCGGCCTCAATAGCCATTAGCTCGCGCTTCTTCTGAACGTCAATCTCTGCCAGTTGCTTGGCATGGGCCAGCTGGAGCTCGTTCTCTTCGCGGATGCGTTTCATGTTGGCCTCGTGGACAATGCGATCGGCCTGCGCACGCAGTTCAGCCTGGCGTACAGCCGCGAGTCCCTCAATCTCGGCGGCCTGCGCCGCGGCCTTAGCGTTGCCCACAGCTTGACCCTCGGCTTCCACAGCCGAACACTCGGCGCTGAGCTGAACGAGATGTTTCCGGGCCAGCTCGGCCGCCGCCTTGTTTTCGAGTTGCTGCGTGAGTAGTTGGCCCTTGGCTTCTTCCTCTTCTTTCATCGCGAGCGACTTGGCGCGGGCCTCTTGGGATTTCGTCGTGATCTCGATCGCGAGCTGGACCGACTTTTGCAGACTCTCGCGTGTCAACGCGTCCACGGGCTCGGCGGACTGCACGTCGACGTTCGTGATACAGAGATTGTTGGCCTCAAACACGAGAGCGTTCCGCATTTTGCCCGTCTCGTCCAGGCCAAATATCGACGTGCGAATGATCTTGGCGCTGTGCTTGTGGAAATAATCAAACGACTCGACGGCCACGGCGCCGCGAATGCGCGACGCGAGCGTCTTGCAGGCGTCGCCCACAAAGTCCTTGACGTTAAACACCTTGGCGGCTTCGTTGTGGTCCTGCCGGTTGACTTGGAAGTACCAGTTGTACGCGATCGTGAGCCGTAGCCGCGCGTGGTCTGACGTCTCGACAATGATCTGGTCGCGCATAAAGTCGGGTCCGAGCTGCAGACACAGCGTCTTGATGACGCTCGGTTCCTTGGGCACGCCGCCGGAGAGCCGCAAGACCGTAAACTGCTCCTCTGGGTCCAGCATGACCAGCGTCGGTCCAAAGAGGATGCGCGACGACTTGGTCTTGTAGTCGTACACTTGCACGGCGGCGTTGTGGGGCACCTCAAACGACACGAGCTTGGTGGGGTCACGCGTGCGACCAGCCGCAAGCGGTGCCTGGCCGAGGCTCATGGCCACGGGCGCAGTGCTGGATGGAGCCGCCCACGTCGAGGGTTTCCGCGTCGGATCTTGCACGTACGCGGACCCGGCGCGCTGCGAATCCAGTAGCTGCTCGACCTCGGGCGGCAGGTACTTGGACCACAGTGTCTCCGTGGGCTGGAGCATGTAGGTCTCTCCCTTGACTGCCCGCACTTGGCCCGTTTTCTTGTCACGGACGTATACGCCTTCGTTCACGTCGAGTGGAATGGCCTTCCTCACTTCGAGCACTTGGACTTGGATCGACGGAATGTATTCGCGCGGTCCGTGGACCATCCACCGCTCACCGGCCTCGCGCTTGATCTCCTTGTCGCCTTCTTTCTCAGTGAACGACTCGTTCGCGTGGACCAGCACGGCCTCGTCCTCACCCAAGATCAGGACGTTCTCGATGCGGTGGTTCTCGAGCATCTCGCCGGGCTGGAGGAAGAACGAGGCCTCGCCCTTGCGCAGCTCGCGCGTGCCCCGCTTCTGGACGCCGTTCACGACCGGGTCCATGACGATGCAGTACTGGCGGTTCGTGAGCGTCGTGACTTCGACCGTACCCACAATCTCTTCGTGCACGTCTTGCACGTGGGTCTCGGCGATATCGGTCGTGACGAGCCACTCTTCGCCCGCCTTGCGCTGGATGCCGTAGACGTCCTTGAAGGTCCGTGACGCGCGCAGGTGAAGCGCCGTGCGGTCCGTGAGCACACGTGCGTGGACAATGTCGACCAGCACTTCGTCGATTTGCGGCAGGTACGCGCCGGCCGCGCGCACGAGCCACTCTTCACCGGCGGCGCGTTCCACGCCCAGTGCGTCTTTGCACTTTTTCTCGGCGCGGAACTTGATCGCTTGGTTTTTCTGGATGATGATCGCATTCACGACCACGACGACTTGTTCTTCGACGCGCGGGTAGTAGGTACCCGGTCCGACAAAGAGCCATTCGTCGCCCGCGGCGTGGTCGTCAAACTTGCGCGTTGCGCGGATGCGCAGCGCCTGGTCCACGGGCACCACTGTGAGCGGCTTGATGGTGCCCACCTGCTCTTCGCCCGGGTAGAGAGGGAATGGCTCGGGGTACTGGTCAAAGATGCGGAACTCGTACTCGCCGTGGCGCAGCTTGGCCTGGTGGTACTGGTCGCGCACAATGTCTTTTCCGTCCGCTGAGCGCACGACCGGGTTGAGGATTTCGACATAGTGCTGCGCTGGCAGCACAATCATGTTGTGCGGGAACTTGGAAAGCACCTGCTCGTGCTCTTGGCGCGTGTACGTGAGCGGTCCCGCGAGCACGCGCGAGACGTTCGAGTTGGTATCGAGCACGTGCACATACTTGTACGGCGCCAAGCGGATCACGCGCGGTCCAGCGTCCGAGTCGTTGTCCATGGCGGTGGCTTCGAGGGTGGGGGGTTTGCTTGAAGTACTGGAGCTTGAGCGGAGGCTCGAAGATTGAAGAGTGAGAGCCTTTGGGGAAATGATGGGACCCAAGCTTGAGCCGAGAAGATTGCCCAGAGGATAGCGTGAAGATCTTCATTCCAAGTTCGAGTGAGAGTCCTTTCGATAATAAACAGAGATGTACCCAATGTGAAATGATTGGGTACATGCCTATAATAGTGTGCATCTTGTACCTGAAAAGGGAATTCCTCTTGGATTTTGTGGCTGTGCCATGATTCATGTCCTAGAGTAGAGTGGATTTGTGTCTAATTTATGTGGTGTACGCACGTCACATCGGACATGCGCAACTTCACGTTCAGAAAGCGTACCCATGTTGAAGCATGGCACATGCGGGACCTGGGTGCCGTTCATGACCAGATCCATCAGCCGCCATCGGCGACATGACGTGTACTTAGTATGTCTGAAGTTGTCGCAACGCTGCTCTCCCGTCACTGGATGTCGGTCAGCTGCGGCTCGACTCAGCTTTTTTGTATCGCACACATATCCCTTCCTGAGAAGGTTTGCTGGAAAGAAATCGCCTCGTGAGCAGAAGATTCTGTGGTCCTGATTCTCACTCAGTTCAGGGTGTGTTCACTAGAGAAGACGAATGCAGCGAGACCGCCCATGACTGAACACCCACAGTTCCCACGGTTCCCAACGACAGCTTCGCGGGTACGTTCCTGGTTCATATTGTTTTGATGTGATCCGAAGAGGAGAAAACTACTAGTACTATTCACTTTGCGCGAGTCGAGTCCTCGCCGACGGAGACGTGCGCCCATCGGGCGCCGCCCAACTGCCTGTTTTTCCCTGGCACAAAATAGAACACACACACCTGCCCGCAATATCCACAATAGCAAACGTAGGTGGTTGCGAAAATTTGGGGGGAAGCGACACGAAAGCCCTCCTGTACGCACAGCGCAAAAAGATGTTTTTCTTGCCCAAGATCCTTTTTGAACTCGTTTTGTACTTCCTTTCCGCGTGCACGCGCCACGCCACCGGGGTATCCGTCGCCGCGCTCGCCTTCTCACGGAAAGCGACAGCGCCAACGTCATCTGCAGTAGCGGGAGCCCGTGCAACGCGAGTAACAGCGTCTTTATCTAAGCGTCAAAGCGTCAACGCCTAGTTGGTCGCAGCCTTCTTCGAGACAGCCTGCGAGCCCTCGCGGAAACCGTTCTTGAATCGGCGGTTCACAGTCTTGAGGTACTGCATGCGGCCCGTGCCCGTGGTGCGGCGACGAAGAGCCTTCTGGCTCCAGTTGTACTTGCGCATCTTGGCCGCCGGGTAGCCGCACGACGAGCACTGTCCCTTTTGGATGTGGTACGAGCTCTTGCCGCAACGACGGCAGATCGTGTGCGACTTGTTGTGACGCTTACCGAAAGCCTGGGTACCCTTGGTCTATGGTTCACAATCGCAATCAAAAAACGTCAGCCATCTTGATCGCCGAAAGATTGTAAGTCGTACACGCCCCAGCGCGACCCCATCGCCACAGACGCATCGCCCCTCTTTCTCTCTCGCTCTCGCTTTCCTCGGTCGTTCCAAAAGCTTTGCTCGTCGCGCACGCGGGATTATCCTCCCCTTCTCGCCAAGTGGGGTCCAATCGTTCTCGCGAGCCTGTACGTGCCGGGATCAGCTTCCGCGGAACACATATCGCAGCGCTCGAAAGCTTTTCTTTCCTCGCCACCTAACACCACCCACTCCATAATTTTGCTAAGGGTTCCGCGGAGAAGACCCTTCGGTCGCGCGTTTTGACGATGCTCGAATCAGTCGGCTCTAGAGCTCATACTGCCGTTGTGGAGACGCGCGGGTCGACGACACTGGTATGGATCGACACGCAGAGAAGAAGGCGACGAGGTGGGAGGCAGAGGGGATGCAATGGGCGCGGAGAGGACGCCCCACGGGGCGTGAAACACAGCGGCTCTTACCATCTTGGAACTTGCTTTGACTTGAACGCTGAGTGAAAGGAAGAGCAACTAGGGCGCGGCTGGCTGGTGGAGCCAACAACACCAACGCGCTTTAGACCAGTGAGGCGACGGCGTCAACCATACAAATTCCAAGTCATCGCGACCTCAATACAAATCCCAAGTCACTAGTGTGCTCCCCACCACGAACCAATCAATACCAGCGCGACCCTACCCCTCGCGCAGCTCCACCCACATTCTCGAAAGTGAACTTAATAGAAGCCCCTTATGTCACTAGTTTCCACGTCAGTCTTTACAGACATGGATCCAAAGGAGATTTATCAAATTTTAGTGTTTCGAATTGGAAATATTGAAAACGAGTGAATGTAGCCACACGAGTCGTGAGTGGCTACATTCACTAGAACTGGGGTCGTGAGTCACGACCCCAGTTCTACCAGCTCAGGGAAAGGCGCACACCACCACGTCGTACCACGGAACAGAGCGCAGCGCGTCGTCATCCAAGCGGCAAATCCGCGACTTGCGCTCGACGATGAAGCGCCCGTCGCCAGTCTTCGTCACGTCAAACACGGTCACGC
>JAADVZ010000799.1:0-14568 GCA_023335925.1 Pythium phragmitis | reverse complement strand
TGCAGAGATCCACTTGACGCCGGACGCCCCCGACTACCCTGGAGGTTCTTGGCATGTGGAAGGCTCGGACGCCGAGCAAATTGTTGCTACGGGCATTTACTACTTTGGGTGCGACAACATCACAGAGTCCAAGCTGTCGTTTCGCGTGACCGTGAGTGAGCCCAGCTACCCACAAGACGACAGTGTGGGCATGCAGGCGGCCTACGGACTGGCTCGGGATGAGCGACTCGTGCAAACGCTCGGTTCCGTGGCGGCAATGGAGGGTCGCTGCGTAGTGTTCCCCAACATGCTTCAGCACCGCGTCGAGCCGTTTGAACTCGCTGACAAGACACGACCGGGCGTGCGCAAGATTTTGGCGTTTTTCATCGAGAATCCGTCGAAGCAGATCATGTCAACGTCCGTGATCCCGCCGCAACAGGTTGACTGGCTGAGCCAGGACCAGGATGCTTTGTTGACCGAGCTGCAGAACCTCTGGACGCTTCCCGATGGTGTCGTGGGCAAGAGCGTGAAGGAGCTGCTGGGCACGGGCATGACCCTGGAGGAGGCTAAGGAACACCGCGCGGGGCTCATGGCTGAGCGCAAGCCCGTGGCTGACGAGGACGCCGACCACGAGCTGTTCTTCTCTCTGTGTGAGCATTGATACTTCAACTTGATAGATTCACAGCGTATCACATAATACAGGATTTAGTCCTGCACAAACAAATGCGACGTCGCTTTTCTCAAAATAAAATAAAAGAGACACCCTCATGACACATTTTGAGTCCAGAGTGTCGTTTTTTGTGTCTGTTGATTCGTCCTCGGGAGGTTCAGTCACTGCCACGTGCATCACCGGCCAATTGCCCCCCGAAGCCGAATCGGTCCGCGCCATCGACGGGGAAGCACCTCTCTCTCTTGCCCACAGGGTCTTCCGGAGCGTTCTACTCAGCACCTCTTCAGAAGAAGCGCCATGGTGCGCGTCGTCCGTGGCGTTGGCGTTGGCGCAGCGCTCACGGCGTTCGCTGGAGCCGCCACAGTGTCGGTGGCAGCGCCCGCAGGGATTTCGCTGGAACTGCATCGCCTCCCGAGCGAGGTTGTGAGCCGCCACGCCGCGTACCAGCGCCAGCGACGGCTAAGAGCGGATCGCGACAGCTTCGAGTCGGTACCGCTTCATTTGGGCATGGGGTGAGTCCGTAGAGAATGCGCCGATGTGGGGAAGGGAGGGAGACGCTGACTGTTTGTTGGATGGATTACCTCACATAATAGAACGCACTACACATGGGTGTACGCTGGCACACCACCGCAGCGCGCTTCTGTAATCACCGACACGGGCAGCAGCCTTATGGCGTTTCCGTGTGCCGGGTACGTGTGGGCGAAGTAGCTCCGTATTTGGCAGCAGTGGAAGCCTCACCGTTATACAATATCATTGTATCGTAGGTGCACCACCTGTGGAACCCACACGGATAAACCGTTTGATACGAAGAATTCGTCGACGCTGACCCACGTCACGTGCAGCGACCCGACGTTTTTCCGCTGCCAAGGCTGCGGCGGCGCCGACAGCACCATGAAGACGTGCGAGATCTCGCAGTCGTACATGGAAGGAAGCAGTTGGCATGCGTCGGTCGTCGAGGACATTGTGTATCTCGGCGGCGAAGACAGTTTCCACGATGTCGCGATGCGCAATACCTACGGGACGCATTTCCGATTTGGCTGTCAGATCAGTGAGACCGGTCTGTTCATTACGCAAGTCGCCGACGGCATCATGGGGCTCGCCAACAATGGTACGAATACGTGCTCTTTTATTCTTTTTCTCCGTGCCTTGCTGACCGTGGCAAATGGTGCTGGTTGTAGACAACCACATTGTGGCCAAGCTGTTCAAGGAAAAGAAGATTGCGAACAAGCTCTTTTCGCTGTGCTTTGCCGCCGAAGGTGGCGCCATGGCCATTGGCGCGCCTGACACGTCGCGCCACAAGGGCAAGATCAGCTACGCCAAGCTCGTCGGGACGTCAGGACACAAGTACGTGGATTGTCTGGTCGACTGCTGCTCCATTCCGCTTTTATAATATGTCTCACTGTGTGCCTGCGCCCAGCTTCTATGGTGTCGAGCTGCGGGATGTGCGCATCGCCGGTACTCGCGTGGAGGCCTCGACCACCACGCTCCATTCTGGACAGTTTATTGTGGACAGTGGTACGACCGACTCGTACCTGCCGAGCTCGATGAAGCAAGCCTTCCTGGCGGCATTCAAGCAAGTGAGTGGACTCGACTACCAAATCTCGTCGTCGGCGTGCCAGGGCTACACAGATGAGCAGCTGGAGAAGCTGCCCAACATCGAGATTATTCTCGGTGCCGAAGACGGTAGCAATATGACGCTTGTGGCTACGCCCGACCAGTACCTCGTGCAGGAAGGCTCGGGCAAGTACTGCGGTACGATCTTCCTGTCTGAGGCGAGCGGCGGCGTGATTGGTGCCAACATCATGATGGACCACGACGTGATTTTTGACCAGGGCAACCAGCGCGTCGGGTTTGTGGAAGCCAACTGTGACTTTCTGCCGGCGTCGAATGCCAGTGCTGGAAACGCGAGCGTCCCATCGTCAGCACCGACCACCGGTCCTGCACCAACCGCCTGGGTGGTCGTGAATGGTACAGCGTCCACGCCGACTGCAACGAAGACACCACCACCGTCGGCGACGGAGGCGACAAAGAAACCCACGGAAGTGCCCACCTCTACGGCGCCCCCTGCTACCACTGAGAAACCGAAAGCCGGCGAGGCGCCATCTCCGTCGCCATCAACGTCAACACCACCAGCCACAACACACGCTGCGACAACGACGAAGACGACGATCAACGAGGCCCCTCCGGCCACCATCAAGACCGCGATCGATTTGGGTGCAAAGACCGGCACTGACACGTCGAAGCAAGAGGACGAGGATCAACCGCTCGTGTTGACGCTTGTCGGTACGGTGCTGGCTGTGGCGTTTATCATCATCGCGGTCGTGTCGATTCGGCGCCACAAGAAGACAAAGCGTGCTCGCAAGAAGTACGGCCGCGTGAAGGAGACGGAGGGAGATGAAGACGACGACGACGATGAAGACGACCTGATCGCCCACACGCCCGGTCAGCGGCGCAAGACTAAGAAACCGAAGACGTCCGACTCTATTGAGAGCGATGACAACAACGACGACGATGCAGATGACGACAACGACAACGTTCGCCCCAGTGGTCGTGTCACTGGTCGTGACAGTGATGACGACGATGACGACGACGACATTTTCGATCGCGACGTCGAAGACCACGACGCCCGCAAACACGACGCGCGCACGTTGGAGCAGTTGTGACATTCCTAGAGTTACAGAAGCGAGGTTTTGTGTTTTGTGTTCGTGGGTAAATTTGTGGTTGGTTCGGTGATTTTGCGACACGCACACAAATTTGTGAGTCCTATTCGTGGGTGCTTTTTTTGGACCAATCAAAGCAGGAATCATCGCGCTGGCTCGCGGTGATTGGCTGATGTAGGCTAGATGGTCCCTCCCATGGAGCTGCTGACTTTGTCGTCATTCGCAACTGACACGAAGCCAGAGCAACGTTGACGAGCAGCTCACTTGGCCCAAGGTGTGCCTTTTCACATCACCCCTGTGCCACATCCACCGCATCGCCATGGTGCTACGTACAGTCTCTATACGGGCGCTAGCGGCAGCCGCTTTTGCGGTGCTCGCCACGGCCCAGGAGCTCCCGTACGCGTCCGACAAGATGATTCAGATACCACTCTTGCGCCACACAGTCTCCCACCAGTGGGACCACCGCGCGCTGCGGTTGCAGCACCAGCAGGAGCGCATCCGCCGTCGTCTTGTGCCGGACCATGGGCCCAACGGGACCGCGGGTGCAGCGCACGCGAATGAAACGGTCGGTACGATCGTCTTCAACCAAGTGCCGCTCGGCGTGGGCTTTGGGACCCACTACGCCGAGCTATATCTGGGGATCCCCACGCAAAAGGCCTCGGTGATCGTCGACACGGGCAGCCACTTAACTGCGCTGCCGTGTTCCACGTGCAAGGACTGCGGAAAGCACACGGACCCGCTCTTTGACATGGCGAAATCGACCACGGCCAAGTACGTGACGTGCAATCAGTACGTGGGGTGCATGAGCTGCGAAGAGCAAAAGTGCTATATCAGCCAGGTACGGTCTTCCATTGTCCCATCGTATCTCACGCTCATGGCTGATTGAGTTTGTGGGCGGAGCGTAGAGTTATACAGAGGGCAGTATGTGGTCGGCGGTCGTGGTGGACGATCTCGTGTGGCTTGGCGGCATGAGCGACAAGCACCCGGAGCGGTTCCTGAAGCACTATGGTGTGCGCTTCCCCGTGGGCTGCCAGACCAAAGAGACAGGCTTGTTCATCACGCAAAAGGAGAACGGCATCATGGGCTTTGGCCGCGATCGGGCAACTCTCATGGCGTACATGGTCGCGCAGAAGCGCGTCGAGCACGACGTGTTTGCCATGTGCTTCAGCGCGAGTGGAGGCCAGCTCGTGATGGGTGGCGTTGACTACAGCCACCACCGAACGAAGGTCGCGTACACGCCACTGGTCGGTGGCGAGTCTGGTGGGTGGTACCCTGTCAAGGTCAAGGACGTGCAGGTCGGGGATCAAACACTGGGCGTTAGCGCCGACAAGTACAACACGTACGTGGGCTGGGGGCTTGAGGGAGAGTAAAATCTCTAGTGACGTGGCGGGCTGACGACTGGATATATTCATTTTGCAGTGGTAAGGGCGTGATCGTCGACAGTGGCACGACCGATACGTTTTTCGTCTCGACGGCCGAGCGTGCGTTCAATCGCATCTTCTCGGATCTGGCTGGCATCGACTACAGTGACGACGTCATGCACGTCTCGGCCAGCACCCTTTCGTCGCTGCCCAACATTACGATCGTACTGGAAGGGGCCGACAACGAGGGCGACATCTTGCTCGAGATTCCAGCGTCTAAGTACCTCACCAAGGCCGACGACGGCTCGTACTATGGGAACTTCCATTTCAGTGAACGCAGCGGTGGCGGTACGAGTTGGATACGATTGGATGGCTGCGGATTTGCCGGTGACGAGAGCTCACTGAGGGCGGTGTGTATCTGTCTTTGTAGTCCTTGGTGCCAGTACGATGGTCGGATACGATGTGATTTTCGACATGGAGAAGAAGCGGATTGGATTCGCCGAGTCATCGTGCGGTGTGTAGCTGTTGGTTTTCTTTGTTTCGGCTCACCTCTTCAGTGTCATCTGATGATTTGCTGCGTGGCCAAATTCAGATGTCGCGACCTTCAAGTCCAAGACGTTTGCACCACCTTCCGAGCCAAAGAAGATCACGGAGCCAACGATTGAGAAAGAGAGTAACGCGACAGGCAGTACCAATTCGTCAACGTCGTCGTCCACGCCAACGTCGGGCGCCTCGGTCTCCTCGGGAGGATCCAACTCGTCGTCCAGTTCGAGCTCGTTTTTCGGTCAAATCCTGCTGGTTTCGATTGTCGGTGTCGTCGCGGTCGTCGGATTCAAGCGACTCCGCAAGCTCAAGACATCGTGGGTGCCACTGTCTGAAACTGACACGGGCTGCGACTCGCTGAGCCGCGCTGAGATCCTCCGCGATATCAACGACCCGGACGATGGAACCACCAGACAGTCGGTGACGTCACCGCCGCGCCGCCAAGCTGCGGCTGCCTCGTCACCGACTCAGTCACAGTCGCCCGACGCTGCCGCACGCCGCGGTCCATCCCCGCGCTTCACCATCGGCAGCGACAGCGAGAGCGAGCACGGCGACTCGCCACGCGCCACCACAGAACTGTAGCGCATGTGTAGGCTCACTTCAAAAATGATTTGCTCAAATGGATACAGTCACTGATATGGGGGATTGGGTATGTCACAAACTCAGAAATCGCCTTGTTGAAATCCCCCACAAATGCATCCTCTGGGCGTGGATAATGGCGACGCGCGCGCCACTGTACGTGCGTTTCTGGACGCCGCGTCGACAGGGGACGTCACTGCGGTGGACGCGTACATTCGCTCGGGTGGCGATGTGAATGCGGTCCTTGGAGAAGGCTGGACGGCGCTGCACAGCGCAGCGGCCCACGGCCAAGTACGTGTGCTGGAGCGCCTCATCAGCGACGCCTCGTGCGACCTCAACACCGTCTCAGCGTACGTTCAGTGCAAGCATCCTTTCTCGTGATAGCAGACGGGCACCACCAGTCGTGCATTGCTTTCTTTCGCGTGCACGTTGTAGTACAACGGTTGTACGCGTTGAGCTTGCGCCGTCTGTGTAACTGGGGTCGGCGGAAAGAGATTCACCGCATCGTCTGACTCTTTCCTGCTGTCGTCTACACGCACAGCATCGGCACGTCAGCGCTAGCAATGGTGCTGCGGATGCGCGACAATATCGCCACGCGGGTCCTGCTCGACGGCGGCGCATCGCGTGCGACCATTGGTGCGTCTTCTAATTCGTGGCTGTTTGCAGCTCAGACGTCTGACGTACTTCGTGCATCTCTGCGTCAGCCCAGGAAGAGCTCTGTCGTGCCTGGGATGCCGACTGGCTGTGGCTCGATGTCCAGCGTCGCCTTCATCCGGGGTGGTCGATAGTATGGACCCCCGAAACCCACCACCGCTTCTCGCGGCAAGAGCGTGACAAGTGCCGGCTCATACTCTGCATAAATCACGTCATGGCCAGGCTAGACTATACGTCAAACTGCAGCGCAGACGACAGCGACGGTGACCGTGGTGTTGTGGCGACAGTTGCGTCAGCAATGGTCCGAGTGGTGACGGCGTTATACCGGGGAGATGCAGGCGAGCCGCTCGTCCCATCGAGACGCCAATGCTCGTGGGTGTACCTTCCTCCGGCCGTCGTGCAGCTCATCCTGCAGTACGCGTTGTTCCTGTGGTGATAATATGCTCGTGAGAAATATCGTGTTGGATTTGGTAAGGTTGTTGGTTGCACTAGTGGTTGTACTATTCTTCATGATCCGAAATAGTGTATCTCAGGCTGAATTAGCCGGAGGACAACAAGTAAAATACAGTCTATTTTGGAGCATTTGCCACGTTTGTGCGACACAAATTGTGTCTCGCAACAACGCAGATGGCAGATGGTTGAATTTATAACACTGTCTGTCTCAGTATTACAAGATTTTGTCTCTTGGCAGCCTAATTCGGAGGAAAAAGATGTAATATCACAATACAGTACACTGCAATTGCACATTCGTACTGTGATCATACTTACCGATACTACTATCCGAGATGTAGTGCAAACTTTAGCGTGACCGCGAGTTGGTTAAATCCAGAGCGCAACAAACGCTCCACGGACCGCACGTGCAGAAACGAGTTCCTTATGTTCAAATCTGGCTGTATTCTCTTCACCCCTTTTTAGAGGTTAAAGGATTGAAGATAATGTAATAATATACCTAATCTACCCGATAATATATGATCTTATAGTGACATCAGTATCTAAACTTTACTACCACTCAACCGGGGTAAAAACGAAAAACAGACTTGAATCCCAAAATTCACATTCGCTTTGCTTAGGCCTCACAACTTACTAGAAGATGAACACTCCTTTATGGACCGCTTGGTTATCTCGCTGTTCTTTATCTCCCGTTTCTATTGCACTTTGTGCCCCCAACGTCCCCTCCAAAATGGCCAGTTCGGCCCACTGTGACTCATTCCCTGTCCAAACCGATCAGGGATGATGGTTGAACATGGGGTGGGGCGTTCCACGGTTCTTCATGCAACCTTCGTGCAACCTCTTGAATCTCCTCCGCCCACCCTCCAAAAGTCTCATCATGGTGGTGCATGGGAATCGCATTCGCGATTGGTCCGAGGAGATTCACTCACTCACGTTTGACACGCACGCTCAGTCGGTTCTCCCTCACAAGGAGCTATTGAGAAAGTATCGCACTGGGAATCGAGCTTGAGCAGCGCACACTCGCGCCGACACCGCCGACACCGCAAGCGTGCGTTTCCACCATCACTTTCCAAGGACCTGTCTCCTTTCTTCGTGCGACCGGCAAAGCTTCCGTCCATCACCCTTTGAGGAGCTCCCCAGCGATTCGATTCGCCAGCTTCGACGGAGATTCGTTTCGTCCCTCGCGCATTCGGACCCAACCCAGCCCCACCACCACTCGCGCAGTTGAATTCGGCCAGTCAGTGCCCCGGCATTCGAATATTCTCAGAGAACAGCGTTAGAACAAAGAGGAGATAGCCATGAAGTTTGGCAAAGTGCTGCAGCAGTCGCAGCAAGTGTCGTCGGCCGCGTGGGAGCCCAATTGGGTCGACTACAAGCTTCTCAAGCGCATCATTAAGGACTGCGCACAGATCCAGAAAGAGGAAAAGCTCCAGGGCTCGACGCTTGTCAAGACCAAGATCAAGCCCCACGCCAAGGAAGACAACGACTCGATCCGTACGTTCTAGAAGATGCGGGTTATGGACCACTGGCGCTGACGCATGATACTCTGTAGGCACGTCGCCCGACGAAGAGAATTTCTTTCGCACGCTCCGGTCCGAGATCAAGAAGATTGGCGATTTCTTCCTCAGGGAACAGGCCGCCTACATTAGCCGCGTCAAGGAGATCGAAGAGGTCTTTGTGACGCTCCAGACCCACCCGACACCGGCGATTAAGACGGATCTCATGCAGCGCTGTGTCGTGCTCTACAAGGAGCTGCTGCTGCTCGAAAATTTCGCCGTCATGAACTTTTGTGGCATCTCCAAGATCCTCAAGAAGCACGACAAGTGGACGGGGTACGCCACGCGCAACAAGTTTATGCGCACGATTCTCATGAAGCAGCCGTTCGCGACGTACCTGCCGCTGCTGCAAATGATCGACCGCCTCGAACACATTTTCATGGAAGCCACGGGCAACAGCATTGACCAGCACCACTCGCGGCGTCGCGGCAGCGGCGGCAGCGGCGCTGGTGCTGGGGCCACTGGCGGTGACGCGTCGTCGTCGTCGTCGCCCCATACTAGTACTGGCACTGACGGCGGTGCCGGCGGACCACCGCCATCTCACAACCACCAAGCATCGTCTCCGTCGTCACGCACGAACGGCTCGCCGCCGCACGACGCCACTGCCGCCGCCGAGAGTGGCGTCTTGACACTGGGCCGCGTCCACGCACTGCGGGACGACGCGATGCAATTCCGAGAAACGGAAGTCGTCGATGACAGCTACGACGGCGACGACAGCGCCGACAGCGACGACGCGACAATTCGCGGCCTCGGCTCGCCGCAGAGTGACTCGGGCGTGGCGGCGGCACGGGCAAAGGCGGTAGCACTGCCGCCGCTGGCGATGCGCCATTCCATGGAGCCGACACCGACGACAGTGGCAGCATTACCCACGATCACGGGCTTGCGCAAGGAGTACAACTCGGACAGCGACGCGGCCGCGATCGCCATGCTGTCGATGAAGGAAGCTGGTGCTGGAGCGATGACCGGTGCCGCCGGCTTCCGAAGCGGCAGCGACAGCGAGGGCGGCGCACGCTTCAAGCGCAAGGCGTGCTCGCCACTGCCGCCGACGGCGGGCAAGCGCAAGATGAGCTTTGCGACGATCTTGAACTGAGACGGGGTTCCCTTTGTCAGCAGGTTTTTGCCATTAGAAAAAGACATCACATGGAGTCGAAGTACCCCTATTAGATCCATGGAGAGAGACACACACAGGCCAGGGAGGAAGCAATGAAGGATGAAATGAAGGACGGATAGATCAAGAACCGCGTTCACGCGCCACCATGATGAATGAACGGCAACGATCGTTGGCCCAATCCAGGTAGATACTCTTGGGATATCCGTGCTTGTAGCCACTCGTGGAACCATGGCCTAGATCGTGAACGAGCCGTTGTATTTTTGTTTCTACTGAATTCCGGTGGAAAGCTCCGTGCAGGTGGGAAGGAGAACATGCGAGCGTCTCTCAATAGAAGCGGCCAATCAAAAAGAAGACAATGGCGCACACGAGCAGGTGCACGAGCGAAAAGTTCTATCCATTCATACACGCACACACACTGGTCAGAGCTGCTCATTTCGTCAGAGGGGGGGCCAGCAAGCATCGTCCACGTACCATCGCATCCTTGGCCGCAACGGCACGGTCGGCATGGCTGTGGGTATCGTCGGCCACGTGGGCACTGGACGCACCGCCTTTCCGTTGGCGCAGTGTCGGCGCCTCCACACGCGCCTCTTGAGCATCCTGCAATTGCTGCCGCGCGGCCGCGAGCTCGCGCATCATCTCTTGACGCTGCGCCGTGAGCTGCACCGTAAACGTCACGAGCTCTTCGTACTTTTTCTTCAGGCTACCGATCTCGGCAGCGTCCTGTTCCATTCAGTCACGGTGTCATTAGTACTAAAAACCCAGTCATTCTCCATCACCTCTCGTGCACTATTCGTACCACAGATTGGCCACCCGCCGCGGGTGCCGCCGCCGCCGCTGCCACGACTGGTGCAGCTGCTGCGCCTCCTTGCAATAGCTGCGAAGTGAGTTTGCTCTGCGTCGACACGTCCACATCCACCGGCACAACCGACGGTGTCGCTGTCGCTGTCGCTGCAGTGGTCGCCGTTGTAGTGGTGGCGGTCGCCGTCGTCGCCACCTCGTCATCCGTCGTGGCTGGGTCGTTCGTGCCGCTGCTGCTCGTGCTGCCGCTGTCCGGATTCGCCCCTTCGACAAAGCGGCAGCGCAGTTTCTTGTTCGCGAGGCTCTTCTTGTCGGCCTTGGCCCACATATTCGTGAGCTCGTCGGCCATTTCCTTAGGCGACTTGGTCTTGACGAGCTCGTAAAAGCTGTCGTCGACGTAGCTGCTTTGCACAAGAAACTTGTCGTTCGACAGCGACCGCTCCGACGGGTCCAGCCGCAAGAGCTCATCGCAGTCCTTTTGCTGCAAAATGACCATGACCGACGCGCACATGTTGGGCCCGAGCATGCCCTGATTCGGGCGCACGAGGTACCGCAGTGGACGCGTGGTTTTCACTTTGAACGCGATCTTGCGCGTGTCGGAAATGTTGCGGATGAGCAGCACGGCCTGCGGCGACGCCGCTGGCTGCAAGTGGAACGTCAGCGACTCGACGGGATCGAGCACGACGCTCGAGGTCGGTGCGTCTGCATTCGAATCCGCCATGGAGGTCGAGATATCTAGAACCGACTCGTTCGTTAGTGACGCAAGAGTGGTCCAACTTCAAACCGCGATGGCGAGCGCACGAGAGCGAATTGGGGAGGCGTACCGAGACCTCCGGACTGTACAGCGAGTGGCGGATGCACGAACTAGAACTGGTGGTGGAGGTCTTGCGGAGCCGCAACGTGAGAGACGAAGGGAAGATGTGGCACCCTGTATCCCCAACGGCTCGTCGTTCTGAAGCGGGGCTTCCCTTTCTTCGCTCCACGACGAGAGAAGAACGGTCGAAAAGGGGTCGGGAAGGGCGAGTATTGAATATTCTGGAAGACCAAACGACTATTTCCGTAATTGTATAATCGTATACACTATAGAAATGATATTATTCTGTGGTGAGCTGGCAGTGTAGCCATGTGCACTGAAAATGAAGTGGAGCAGAAGAATGGAAGGAATGATCGCGGTGTTTCATGCACGTGTTCTTAGCGTACTAGTGATATATGCGACCCCATACGAGTACCCTTTTTCTCCTATAACCTCGCCCCTCCATTGGAGGGATCTATCTACACCTGGGCGGCGTCGTTCGGGATGATATTGGCGTAAAACTTTTGAAGCTGCTGCATCTGACTCTCAAACTCGTCGTCCGGCATGCGCGCGACAACGTCCGCGACCGAGTTGAGCAGCGTCAGCGCGCGCTCGTACTTTTGCGACTGCGACGGACTGTCAAACTTGGGCGACGGCTGGCGCGTGAGCAGCGACGAGGCCATTTGCGTGCGGCGCATGTTCTTGAGCAGCACGTCCGGGTACGACTCGTAAATCTCCTTGCTGATCGGGTGGTTATGGGTCACGACCTATACATTTTCAAACAAAGGGACAGCGTTAATTTCGTCGAAATGTCTCTGGGACTGGGACTGGGTGTAGTACGGTACCTGGTCCGTCACGATGACCATGTACTTGTTCGGGTTCTCCGACGGGCTGATCTTGACATTGATCTTGGCAATGCAGCCAATGCCGCGGTACTTTTGCCCGGGCCGCGTGGTCGCGCCGCGGCACCGCGCCTTCATAGCATGGGTGCACATGTATATCCGGTGGTGGTGGATCGCCGAGTCGGGAAACTCGATGCGGCGGCCGCGCGAGTTCTTGTTGTTCATCATGACTTTTTGCTGGTTGCGGCGGTAGGCCTCGACGCTGCAGGACGAGCGCATGCGGAACGGCTGGAACGTTTCCTGCATGTACATTTCAAAGTACGCGTCGAATTCGTACCACGAGTTGAACGACACGCGGCTCATGCGCTTGCTGTCGTAGAGCTGCACGCGCTGCTCGCCAGTGCGCGGGACCATCTGGCCGCCGGCGCCCGCTGTCGAGTGGAGCGCCGCCTCGTTGGCTTCCTTCATCTTGGCCATGACGTCTTTCATCGCGTCATCGTGCTCATCGTCGTCATACTCGTCGTCCTGGTCGCCAGTCGCATCGTCCGCGACGTCGTCACTGGATGTCGCGCGTGACTTGCGCTTCTTCGGGTCGCTCTCGAGCGGCGCATTGACCACGGCCGCCAAGGCG
The DNA here is from genome assembly GCA_023335925.1 of Pythium phragmitis. Classification (NCBI taxonomy): domain Eukaryota; phylum Oomycota; class Peronosporomycetes; order Pythiales; family Pythiaceae; genus Pythium; species Pythium phragmitis. The sequence goes on along the minus strand of JAADVZ010000799.1, from coordinate 1,941 downwards.
ACCGGATCTTGAGCGGCCGCCGCCACCGCCGCGGCCGTGACAGCCTCTTGCGCGGCGAGAGCGGCAGCATCGGCGATCGCCGCATCCGCGCTGGTCGCCACGACAGCAACGGCTGGTGTCGAGGCAAGCGCCGACACTTCCTGCGCGATGGCGGCAGAAGGCTCAGTCATGATGCTTCAACTTGCGCTTGGCTTGTGTAGACTTGGTGTGGCTTGGAATTCCTTTTGGTGTGTGTGTTGTGTGGGCCGAGCGAGCGTTCTCCCTCCTGTGTTGGAAATGGAAAACCACACCATTCAAAAAAACGCCCCCATACACCAAAAACCTATAGAATGAGGTTTTGGTGACAAAAAACCTCGAGGTTACCCCTTGGTTGTAACCCAACTTGCTTTGGTTGCAAAAAGTGGCGCAGCTGTCCCACATGTGTGACACTTGTTATCAATTTGGAACACTTGTAACCAGCGGATAGGTTGCACGAAGGTTGCGTGAAGGGCTTCGGCTGGTGGCAGCCAACCAAAGCGCGTAGAGATCAACGACGTTTCAACCTCCACTTGGTTGGTTTGCTGGTGGAGAGCTGTTGGCGAGCAAGCGTCGGGATCCGCAATATTTCGAATCGCCTCATTCATCAACACACACACACCGTCCACGATGGCGAAGAAAGTTCCAGCCACCAAGAAGCAGCAGGCCAAGCCCGCGAGCAGCAGCAGCTCGTCGGACGACTCGAGCAGCGACGAGTCGGTCAAGAAGGCGCCGGTCGCCGCCAAGAAGGTGGCCGCCAAGAAGGAGGAAAGCTCCGACGATTCGTCCTCGGATGACTCCTCTGATGACGAGAAGAAGCCAGCGCCCGTGAAGAAGGCGCCCGCTGCCAAGCCGGCCGCGAAGAAGGCCGAGTCGTCGGATGACTCGTCGGATGATTCGTCCGATGAGGAACCGGCGAAGAAGCCCGTTGCCAAGAAGGCTGCCACGCCTGCCAAGAAGGTGGCCGCCAAGAAGGAGGAAAGCTCGAGCGACTCTTCGGACGACTCGGATGAGGAGATGGAGGAGGCCCCACCCGCCAAGAAGGCTGCCCCGCCTGCCAAGAAGCCGGTCGCCAAGAAGGAGGAGTCGTCGGATGACTCGTCGTCGGACGATTCGTCGGATGAAGAAGTGGCCAAGAAGCCGGTCGCCGCCAAGAAGGTTGTGAAGAAGGAGGAGTCGACGAGCGACGACTCGTCGTCCGATGACTCTTCCGATGAGGAAGAAGCCCCGGTCATGAACAAGAAGCGCAAGAACTCGGACGCCGAGAAGCCTGCTGCCAAGCTCCAGAAGCAGACCAACGGCGCCGCCGCGGCTACGAATGGAGACGCTCCGGCATCTACCGAAGTCTTTATTGCGGGCCTTCCGTGGGCCGCCACGGAGGAGGAGGTCCGTGAGAAGTTTGCCGAGTGTGGTGAGATCACCAAGGTGCACCTTCCGCAGCAGAACGGTCGTGCCTCGGGCAACGCGTTCATCACGTTCGACACTGTTGCCGCCGCGGAGGCTGCGCTTGCCATGGACGGTGGCGACTTTAACGGCCGCTGGATGAAGATTCGCACGGCTGAGAAGAAGCAGAACTTTGAGGAGAAGCCCGAGGGCTGCACGAGCGTCTTCATCGGTAACTTGTCGTGGGACGTTGATGAGGATACCATCCGCCAGACGTTTGCCGAGTGCGGAGAGATCTTGAGCTGCCGATTGGCGACGGACCGTGAGACGGGCGAGTTCCGTGGATTTGGCCACTTGGACTTTGACACGACCGAAGCGGTCGACGCTGCTGTCCAGCTTGCGGGCTCGTACGTGAACGGCCGTGCGATTCGTGTGACGTACGCCAAGAACCGCGAGCAGTTCGGTGGCGGTGGCCGCGGTGGCTTTGACGGCGGCCGTGGCGGTGGTCGTGGCGGTGGCCGTGGCGGCTTTGGCGGCCGTGGT
>JAADVZ010000798.1:0-14583 GCA_023335925.1 Pythium phragmitis | reverse complement strand
GCTCCGGCAACACGGCGGCGGACTGGCTCGCCAATAAAGCGATGGATGAACGACGATCTACCACCAGCACAGCATGCAGCATCACCGATTTCGCAGCCGCAATGTCCACACTCGCCCTCAAGATCACGAGCGACACCGAACACACGAGCTCCACTATGACAGCCCCACTGGACGCCATGACGACTATTCTGAATGCGGCCACCCGGCACGGACATCATGAAGCCCCATCCCGCAAACGACCACGTCCAATAGCTCTCACCACGAAGCACACCCAACGACCCAAGGCCAACCCGGCGGCCATAAGATAGCACACGCTGGTTCATGAGTAGGTTTATGTCGGATGGCACAGGCCTTGCGCTAAGCTATTTGAATATGAACTTTCTTTCCAAAAAAAAAAAAAAAAAAAAAAGCTACATCTGTGACCTCGTTCGACTCTAAGCACTCAAGGCTTCGCTTTCTTCGCTGTACATTATTAGTTGGATTGGTAGAGTGCGGCTGAGAAGTCAATACCACGTAAATCGTTTGACCCCCAACGCGGATATTGTACAGTTTGTAGCGCCTCTAAGCAGCTCTTTACCCGTGATATATGATATGTGAAATAATCAAATAATAGTCAACTGACTTTGCAATTTGGATTTCAAACATGATACAATTTGAAGATCAATATATCAGGGTGGTGCTTAGAGGAGGTACAAACTGTATTTCTTACTGTTCCACTCATCGAGTGCACTTTCTAAGCGTTTCTTTTGCACCACTAGCGAGCCCTGGAATGTGGAGGAGCAGCACTGGGCGGCCCAGTGGGCTACCCTCAGCAACTGTCTAGCCGTGTCACCATTAATTAACTATCAAATAAGTGCGAGTCATTGAGTGTTGGAAAAGGCGGCATGAGATATAGATCACGATGGTGAGGTCTAGTGTGAGATCAAATCCGGAGGTCAGACACTGTGTTCAGCTCGCCTGACCATTCTACTGCACGGTCGTCACGTGGCCATTAATTGAGAACACAGTTAAAAAGCCGAAGGGATAAAGCTTCCTCTATTTGCGGTCACAAAAGTTTTAGGGTAGGTGCAAAGACGCACACAATCACCACCAGCCGTCTGCCCATGGCCTCTCCATCTACACTGTTTTTTAGTAGTCGGTTTCGTTGTGCTCGTTGCCACGCTTGTAGGCGGTTCTGCGCTACTCGATTGTCCTTTGAGCGTCGACTCAATGAACCCGGCGACTTTGGCGTCGAACGCAGCAATAACGGCTGGATCAATCTGATTGATCTGCTGGTAAAATGCTTGCAGTCGTTCGTTGATTGCCTTGGCGCTGGCTCTGCCTTGGATGCCCTTCTCGATGGCGATGCGTGTCGTGTCCACAAGACTAGGAAGACTCTTCTTTCTGGAGGTCGCGACCAAATCGCGGAAGGTCGCGAATACGAAGTCGCACCACGATTCCGGTGCGGCCTCGTTGTACCTCGCATAGTTGACCGCACTGTGTTCGAGCTGCTGGGACGCTGTGGCTGAAAAGTTGGAAACCTTGGCATCGGCGGCCGCGTAAAATGGAGCGAGGCGGTCCAACTAGGCTGTGTAGGAAAGACCGCCAGTCGTGATGTCTGCATCGACACTCTGCTGAAGCCCAGCGAACTGTCGGTTCAGAAACGCATTGTTCTCGTCAACAACAACCGTCGAGAGCTCAGCGAGGCTCGACTTGACGTACACGATACGCTGCGTTATACCGCGTCAGCCCAGCGATCGCTGAGGTGAAATATAGCGCGGCCATTAGTGTCATCACGAAGTGCTTGGCAGGCACCATTAGGCTGTGTTCGCTTGAGCATGCGGCTTCGAATTCCACGATGGCGACTTGAACGGCAACACCGCCCGTGTCGCTGGGAGAACCACAGCCACATATCTCAACAGAAATCTAGTGGCGTGGATCCAAGAAGCATGTCGTTTCGTTACCTCTTTAAAGTAATGTCATTCAAATTCAAAAGCAAACCAAACATAGGTTCGTTTATGGTTCATAATGATTGTTAAGTGCATACTCGTACCTATCGCCTAATACGGGTAATAAGGTTAAAAGTTGCATGTCCATAGTAGGCCGCACCCATGAACGCAGCGGGAAAGAAATCTACAGCTACCATCGCCGTCTCACGTCAGTACAATTGTACATTACTCCGTCAAGTGGCCACGCCAGCCTATGACCACCGAACCGCCAACGCTTTCAGACTCAAAGTTCCGTTCTGGATCAGTAGATGCCTTTAGCGCATCGTCCTGAACTACAGACGACTGGTCAGGACTGCACATCACAGACCGGTCACATCAATAACTCCACGGTTTTTGCTAATAGTACTCTTGGAGTTCCGCGGTGTTGTCATTTCTGGCTTTGATGTACAGAATGACCTTTCTATTCAGCCGCAATCAACTTACTCCCTTTGGCGATCTTCGTGGCCAATACGTACTTGGGAACGGTGGCGAAGGCGACAGCTTTTGCTGCGTCAGCGTCTTTGTTGTGGCCCTTGGCGGTCACAAAGCACTTCTACGCACCGGCAATGCCGCCAGCCTGGCGACCTGGCGCATCGCGTCGAACACAAGATCGCACCACGATGCATTAGCATCAGTCTCACAGTTGGACAGGCCATGTTGTCGCCACTGAGACTGCACAATGTGCTGGAGGCAAGTGCTTGCACTTGGTCTAGGGCTACGTGAGCAGGTTGGTGATGCTGGCGTTGATCTTGGCCTTGATCATCATCGTGATCATCGTGGTCCAGTGGGTTTCTTTGCGTCGTGGCATCCCCGTCGTGCGCAGATATGTAGTGAAGAACACGATCTTGTCATCACTGTCCTGGAGAGGACTGAGGGTGGCATGACAGCTAGCGCGCCGATTGCAGCGTCCGTTCGATGGCACGTGTCAGTTGCTCTATCCCGTGGAGCCAGTGTACCTCGGCAGCTATTCGATAGCCAAAACGCCTTGAACCGACGATTGCACCAGTGTTCCAATCACTCACTGACCAGATTCTATTTCCCAGGGGGGAACATTGGCGCCCAATCTGGGTGTCCAACGTCAACCTGCGAGTCACACGCTTCGAAGATAGCCTGGCTCTGTACGATAGTGGGTGGCGGTCTCACTTATATAGCCCGGCTATACTCACATGAAAATTAATCGGTCCACAGGTCCATAGACTCTATGATAGAGTACCACGTAGAGTCAATCACGCCCCTAAGCGCATTGCTGATATATTGATTGCTAAAGGTTTATCCGCTCTCAGGGAGCCAATTGTACGAAGTAGTCGCGTTGTCGCGTCAATTTCCAGTCATTTGCGTTCTTTTTCGAGCTGTCTTCGTCACGGATGACAATACCGGTACTGAATGACCTGTAATATGTTATTAAAGGTCATTCAGTGTAACCTATGCGCTTATGGGCGAACCATATCATCGCACAATGCTCAGGAGCTCAGGTTGTATCCTTTCATCAGCTGCTGATGACAGGATACAGTACAAACTGAGCTCCTCATACAGCAGGCTGAAAAATGTGAGAGTGAGCGATGTCATGTCCAGTCTCTCGTCACTGGACACGCCGAGTGATCCACAGAGGGCGCCACTAAGTGTTCTGATTCGGGCCGCGTCCTGAAGCCTCTCATTCTCACATATCCCTCAACGAGCTCATTTCCTTTTTCACTCCATCAGAGCCAAGCCTACCATGACCAAGCTCATTCTGCCTCTCACAGCGCTGTTGGCGCTTGCCTCCTCCACGGCCACAGCCGACATGACCAAGTTTGACTACGAGTACGACGGCCGCGCCCTCGCCATCGAGACGACCATGGAGTCGGTCGAGTTGCTCGTCGACGAACAAAAGAATGACTGGCTCTCGAAGCAGTACAATGCGACCCAGACGTCCGTGGGGAAGACCATCAAGGACGGCAGCGCCACTATGCCAGAGTTCGTCCAGGCCATGAACGACTTTTACACGACGGCCGAGACCAAGTTTACAAACTTTGCGCGTGCCGCACGGAAGAAGATTGCGAGCAATGGCGTCGACATCTCGGTCGTCAATACTGTCGTGCCCGAGTATTGGTGTGACTACCTGTTTGGTCAGATGTATGCGATCGCCAGGGAGAGCGGCAGCGCCGAGCTCAAGGCGATGCTCGAGAAAGCGCAGAAGCCCATTGAAGAGGCCATCACGAAGCGCATCCCGCCCTACAAGGTCAATGAACTCGTGATACCTATCTACGGCAATGGCAACGAGATTTACCCTTCATTCTCCAAGAAGCTGGAAGAGAAACTCAAGACATTTGACGACAAATTGCATCAAGAAACCGAGGCGGTCGTGCTCAAGAAATCCACGCCTGCGCCATCCGATTCGGCGATGGCAGCCCCAGGCTCTACGACGGCAGCTCCCAAGTCGGATGCCTTCAAGACCATGTCTGTGAGCGCCCTCTCGGTTGTCGCTGTAGTTGCCACAACGCTAGCGATGTCCATGTAGATGTAGACTGATAATCTCGCGTGGGAGTAGTCTCCCAAAGAATATGAAAAAGGGATTCTCCCATCGTCCTGACGCATTGGGACCTGCGATCATCATCACTTGCACATCCCGACAAGCGTACAGTTACTGGTACCTTAATCGGGCTGCACGCACCATTGACAGCGTTGCAGCACCGTGCCCAGTTATTCTACTGTAGGTTTAGCTCCAGGTAGGGCTGCCTTCGCTAGCGAAAGAAGCGTGATACACACGGTCGCGAGCTCGGACACCAACGATCGCGTCGAACCAGAAGCCGTACTTGGTGCTAGCGATTTGGTTGATGCTGGCGCGATCGACACCTGACTCGTCGTCGTGTTCGCATCAGTATTAGTACTGCCGCCTCCATTCACGACCGTGTTCAAGACCTTGTTGTCGGCGAGCTTGTCGCCACGCGCACGCAGGCATTTGATGAGGCCCGGTTTGCTGGCCTCACGGAGCGCGTATCCGCTCTTGCCGGCACAAGCGGACGCGTTGGTGCTTCTAGTCTAATGCTATACGCTGGCTTAATAAATGCAACCCTAGACGAGCCGAACTCTAACAGTCAAACCCGGGCAACGAGTCACTGACGCATACAAACCCAAGTGATACCACCCATTTGCCGTACGTACGTACAGCAAAAGGTTCTTGCTGTCAGTTGCGTCAGTTCGTATCCATCCGAAGTTGAACTACAAAAAGCCCCCGTGCGGTTTGTGCGTTGTATCGACCTGCCTGTTTTCCAATCATACAGAAGCGTCGGTTGCTGCTTGCTCTCGGACACGTGCGCGGTGGATCTCACGTAGTGCGTTCACGACTTCTTCTGCACGAGGCCGATCGCTCGGCTCAAAGCTGCTGCACTGCAACGCGAGCTCCCGGACCAGTCGTGGACACGTCGGCGATAGTGCCAACCGCAATGTGCCGTCCGCGACACGCGATTTGATCTCGTCGTCGCCCATCGGCTGGCCGGTTTCGTCCTGCACAGCCGCATAGGGAAGTGCGTGCGTGTCGAGTTCGCTGAGCACGACGCCCAGAGAAAAGATATCGACTGACGCATCGTACGGCGAGCCGTTCAAGATCTCTGGTGCAAGCCATCGCACCGAGCCGGCCCGCGAGGCGAGGGACCCATCGTCCACGGCCTTGCTCGCGACGCTGCGTGCGCGCACGGCGCAGTCAAATCCAGCGACCATGGCCTTGAATTGGTCGTCAAGCAGTACTCTCCGCGACTGGAGATTCTGGTGGCGCACGGGCTGATAGAGTGAGTGCAAGTACACGAGAGCCTCGGCTATGCCGAGTGCCATCTTGAGCTTTGTCGCGTCCCAGTCGCCGTCAGCCGGACGCGGCGCAGTCTTGAGGTAGGTACCGAGGTCTCCGTTCGCCGCGAAGATGGTCACGAGTGCCAAGTCGGTCGTGTCGGTCCACGCGACACCGACAAACGCCACGATATGACGGTGGCTCAGTTCCGAGAGCAGCTTGCCCTCGTGGGTAAACTGCTGCACTGCTTCCGGTGTGGCTTCACTGGGCACAAGCTGCTTGACGGCAACGCGCTTGGCTGCGTGGATCGCGAGCCACACTTCGCTGGCCAAGCCTGTAGCGATGCGGCGGCTCTTGACCAGCGCGTCCATCTCGAGCCGGAACGCCGCCAGTGCATTCACGTCCAGCGTCGTCATTCTCGGGCTGCGTTGCGCCGCCAGCGTGTCGTAGATGTTCTGTCTCTCGGCGTTAAACTGCTGGCGGCGTTCGCGCTTGTCACGGCGCACGATCAGTGCGACCGCGACCACGATGCCGATCGCGAGCAACACGTCGAGCGCGATGATCCACCCTGAGGACGACCGCTCCATCTCCGTCTTGTTCATTGCAATGTTGGCAGAGTCGCCGCTGGGTGTTTTGGCTGGCTCCTCTCCTCCATCGTGGGTGACACAGACTGTAAACTGCTTGAACCGCGTGGGCGATTTGCAGTCGCTGGCGAACTGCTCTTGGTCCATACTGAGAAACGGGATCTTCATGAGAAAGACGAGTTCTGACTCGCTGGGCTGAAACCCGCGGATGGGATTGCCCTCAAGGTGAAGACGCTCGAGTGCAGCCAAGTGGAAAATCGTGGGCGGGATCTTGTCGAGCGCATTGTGGGCGAGGTTGAGCTGTGTGAGCTTTGTAGCGTTGGCGATCGAGAACGACTGCAGGCGGTTCTGAGCCAGCTCCAGTTTCTCGAGCCTTTGGAAGCCTGCGAGTGACGGGAAGTCCGTGAGATTGCAGCGCGACATGGTGAGTTCCGAAATGTCAGTCAGGAGCGAGACGTCGTCTGGCACTGTGCTGAGCGAACTCGCGTTGGTGATGCTCCTAGGTACGTTTGTGAACTCGACCATGAGTCTCCTGTGCCCAGTACCGTACACGGCAGCAGTTCCATCATACGTACAGGGATCGCAGCGTGGTCGGAATGGTCCCCTTGGAGATGATCTTCATGGGGATATGAGACAGACTGAGCGTGTTCATGGATACAGGAAGCGGTGGCAAGGACGCCAGCTGAGTACACTTCAGACACGAACTGTGCATACACAAACCAACCAGTGTGAGCAGGGTGAATGAACAAACGACTGGCAAGCGAGAAACCAGCATTTCCCGCGTACAATCTCTCCAGCGACGGGGTGGAGGCTGGGAAGGATGCAACCCTCGTGATTTTCGTCCCGTCCAGGAGTCTACGAGAGAGTTACACGAGTGTTAGCCACGACCATGCCGACACGGTCGGAATGCTGCTCAGAATTCTCACAGTGTGGTCACGACTGGGAGTCCTCCGACTGGGAATTCACCGACGAGTGGATTGTTCTTGAGAGACCTATTACAGATTCAGTTCACGTCAACGCGCAATGTACACAAAATCACACGAAGCGCCCCCACGTACAAAGTCTGAAGCCGCCGCAGCCTCTCAATATTTGTCGGACGCGCTTTCAGCTGGCAGTTGTCGAGATGCAAAGACGTGAGACTTGACGACAGCAGCGAGGCGTCGACTTGTCCGTCAAACTCGTTTCCAGACAAATCCCTGTTTCCAAGAAACCACGTGTCGAGTAAGCGCCCGTGCGATCTCAGCTCAGACAGACAGGAAGACTCCCACGAACAGCAGGGCAAGCAGGGGCAGTGTGTCTAGTCCTCTGGGGATCCAGCGTAGGTGGTTCATGCTCAAGTTGAGACTGACCAGCGATCTCGGAAGCTGAGAGCAGTGGATTGCGGCGTTTGTGGAGAAGTTGTTGGATGCGAGCGATCTGTCCAAGAATCAACGTGAGTCCCTATCCAATTGTACTCCAATTCGCCATCATGGAAATGCGTACAGTGAGGAGAAATTGCGAAGGTTCTCGAGTCCTGTCGGGAGGCTGCACAGACCAGCACCGTTCACCGACAACTGGGTCAGCGACATGGCGATTCGTGAGAGATTCAATGCTGTGCCCTTTGACAAGTCGTTGTCATCGAGATTTCTAGGGAGAGTAAAACAGTCTCAGCGAGTGAATGAAAAAGGGAGAAGCAGCATTTCCGAGACGGACAGGATGGATAGCTTCTTGAGCTGGAACACACTCGATGGCACGGCCACGAGGGACGTGTTTCTCAGCGACAGGGTCGTGATCGCGGATGCTCTTGGGAACGCGTTTATCGGAAGCGACCGCAAGGCGTTGTGGTCCAGCGTCCTAAACGACCGAGAGTACTGTCAGTTCACTCCTCCACGAACGATCCTTAAAGCACGGCACAGGAGCCCCACAGTTTGCACAGATCCACAAGGGCCGTCTTGATATCTCGAGGGAGTTGTGACAACGCGTTGCTGGACACGTCCAGCACTTGTAGCTGCGCCGGCAGCGTGGCCGCCGGGAGATCCTGGATCGCATTGTCCCGGAGATACCTATAAAGAGATAAGAGCAGACCCGTAAGTTCACTAGCGAGACGGAATCTCCACTCCAGCGATATGCACCCACAACTCGCGCAGGCCCTGGAACCCAGTGCCGTTGAACTGATGTATCCGGTTGTGTGTCAAGTCCCTACAGTCGCCACATAAACACTTCATCACTCGCTGAGGACCATCCACACCCGCGTACGACACTACGCACAGTATCGAGAGGCGTGGCAGTTGAGTAGGCTCGAGAGGACACTGCTCCACTCCAGAGCTGACCACACGCCTGTCATCCGCCGCAATGAAACGAATCGTTAGTGTCCTTGAGTGGCCCGAGGATCCATGCCTCTCTATCACCACGTACAGTTCACTGAGCGTTCCCAACGTTGCGCTCGTCGTATCCTTCTCCAGCACCACGTTCTCGAGTGAAATCGCCGCCGCCTGGCGACCCATGCGGTCGAAAAGCGACGCTGGGACTTGGAACGGAGACCCGTGCTCGCCGAGGATTGACACCCGCTGGAGTGGCGACGGCGGCTCATAGCCGTCCATGATCTTGAGTCCACGCACCACAGTTGCGTCGACCGTAAGACTGCAATTCGTCTCGGCGCTTGCTGATTTGTTGGTGGCCGCACAGACGACCCATGCCTTCTCGGAAGCCGTTGACGGCAGACACTGGACGGCGCACGAGTCGCCGCGCACGCAGTCGCCGGTGCAAAACGCCTGCATTGACGCCGGGTACATGACGCATGCGCGCGCAGTAGTGCCGCCTTGGCCACTGCAGTCGTACGGACAGGGCAGCACCACGCGCGGCACGGCGAGTCCTTCACCTAGCGGACACACGAGCGAAGAACGAGGCGGGGGCGCCGCTCGCGCGGCCGTGTGGACGCGCACGTGAATGCGGACGTTGGCGGCGTGGGCGGCGCTCATGGCCGCGAGGATGCAGAGCAGACGCAGGGGCGTCATGTTTAGATATTGCGGAAGAGACGTCCAGCAGGGGTAATGACGGAGGAGCTGGGTTGACGGGCTGGAGGGAGTGTCCCTGATTTCTCGGGATCAGATAGATCTCTACAGGAAGGGTATCAGGTTTCAGGCTCACTATGATGGAGCCTACTGTAGGAAGTTGGATATACAGGAGACCTTACTGATACCTGTTATGCTTTTATAGAGGAGCACATATTTGAATCAGTGCTTTTTCCAATGTGGACCACACCGCGTGAGAGAGAGATCCACCCGACCCCAGAGTCATGGATATCCAGCAACATCCCGGGGCCGCGTGGGCAATGAATGAATCATCACTTTCAGTTCCCACAGACGTGGCATCTGCACCGACAGGAACGTCGTGAGGAAGTGACGAAACATTCACGGCAGCCGCTGGAGAGAACATACGATGATGTGTTCCCCGTGAATGTTGGAAGCGATCGTGGTGGATTGCCGCTGGAATTTGGCGCGTATGGAATTACATAGACGTGTGCTAACCATGAAGCATTTAACAGATCAGGGATGCCTGTGTAGGTATCAATTATGACAGAGTGTGCTTCCTGTCCTCCATGGGTACCAGTATCCGCTTCGAGTTTTGGTTGTCAACGGCGAACTACCAACGGTCTTCATCATTTGAGGTTGGCAGGCCATGGGAATCCAGCCTGGACAGGCCTGTGAGATGGTCCGCAAGCGGGGCTGACATTACCATCGCCGCTCTTTAGGCGAGATGATTAAGCAGGCATAGGCAAATGCTCCAATGATCTATTTGGGAAGCGGGCTGAGCAAGCCGAAATCCACGAATGGGTGCTCGCCGAGCACTGCTCGGTAAGCCCCATAAAACAGCACAGGCGGTCCGGTCACGGCTCTACAAATGCAGTTTAAGAAGACTGTTTAGAGGCAGGCGATGAGTTGGTCACACCACCCTGCGACGGGACATGACCACCATTGCGCTTAGTTTTGGGACTTCAGCGGGTAGGCTGTGCGCGCATCGTGCCCAGGGGTGGGGAGAATACAATATCATATTAATATCTGCCTTTCGAGAATACGCAATAAATAATTGCATTGTTGGAAATCACTGTTACCAATATCTTAGCAGAGTATAATGTACCTGTTCCACCACGGATGATGGCAGGAGAGAACATTAGCGTTTCGCACTTCTTACACTCGGCGAAATCTAGCTTGGCTTTGGAGGGAATTGCTCCTTTTCCTTCGAATGGGCGGCATACCACGATCGACGATACTGTCAATCGATCCTTCTATTAGTGTGGCCGATATGGCCAACAATCTGCCCTTAATATACTGTATTTATTAAACATTCAAGAAGGAAGGCCCAGAGGATATCAGCAGAGTCATTGCTGGAGCACGGAACACGATGTCTTTGAGCGTCCCCACTGTCTCCTTATGCCTCGCAGACAAACTACCGCCTATTCTTTCACACTCAGTCCCCTTGCACCGACTCAGAAGCCAATATTGCCCAATATTCTTTTTTGTATTGCTCGACATCCAATAAATAATTCAATAAAAATATTGCAATATATTGATTTGAGCTATTGAATATTCCCCAGCCCTGATCGTGCCTCAAGGAAGGACATATAGCAATTCAAAGGGAGGATTCACTAGTGATCTGGAGCCTCCTGAGCCTACACTCCAAACGGGAATGTGATTTGGTAAGCTTAGAGGTCTCCTAAAAGCGGGAGATCCACATCCTCCCTCGATCTATTTATTATTTTGGATTAAGTGGAGAGGTTAAACCGTACTGTAGATACCTATACTACCGCCGACCGCCCCCAGTCAAAGCACGCAAGCTCCCTTGATCTAGACCTGGAATGTGGCCCAAGGTGTCTAAACATGATTGGGTTCGTCAATCACCGAAATCTTACGTTTAGAAGGCCTCTAGAAATCAAGTGGAAGCGCGTGAGTGGCAGCGCGTGAGCTCCAGATGCGAAACCAGAAAGCACCCCCGAGGGCCACCCTGTATGTAACTTATGTAGCGAGGTTACGACTCATAACCTCGCCGCATGCATACAGGGCCGTAACTTACGACCGTCAATCTTAAGTTAAGCCTCTCTGAACGCAATGGGAAACTGTGCGACGAGAGGCGATGCATGTACTGTACATTAGTATTGCCTACACCACCTGAGTCCTGATACATGCACCTCGTTGCGCTGCACGATGACAGGGTGTCCGAGTCCTGAGTTGAACTCCCGCATGAGGTCAGGCACTTGCCAGTACAGTGTAAAACATACAGTAGGGCTGAGTTAAATTCTAGCGTTCCTGTTGTCGAAATCAGCTGAGGTCCAGAAACGGGCCGATTGAATCATATCGGCCTGTTTCTGGGCCGAATCGCGCGTCTTGTGATGGTGGCGCTCCAGGGCTTGGCGGGTTCAGCCAATCACTGCTCGAGAATCAGCATCGCGTTAGCAAGTGAGTGCCACTGTTGCGTGTACGTCGAAAAAGAGATGAGCTTACAGTACACTGTACAGTACGTCTGAACCGCTCAATATTGAAGCCTACAGACGACGGACCACGACGGCGACTGGTGAACAGCCTGTCCAATATCCACTGGCCGATAACACAGCAGCCCAAGTTGTCGGGCGCAGAAGATCATTTCCGAATTGGCCTTACTCCCAGCACCCATCAATAGCACTCCTACCTGAGACCATGGATCTCCGCTGCCAGTACGCCAGCACGCACTGCCCCAACACGCGCTCGCTCAAGATCAGCGGCGAACTGCACCGGTTCTGTTTGTTCCACCGGCGAAGCGCCAACGCCGCGCAGCGTCGGTGGAAGCAGAAGAAGCTCGCAACCGACACTATCGCAAGTACTAATGAAGCCAACCAGCAGCGGATGCCCAAGACACGGCGTCGACTACAAAGCGAGTTGACCGCGCGACGTCTTTGCTCGAGTCGCCAAATCGCTGCGCCTCGCTCGCACCTCGTACCCCAGCAAACCTCCCCGCTTGTCCCAACGATGCCAGCGGTCGTACCCACTGCTGAGGTCGAGTTTTCGATCGACGGTGAGATGCCGCTGCTTAACGACGACGATATGGCGCTGCTGAGCAAGCTGCTTCTCGACGTGGAGGATTCACTCCCGGAACAAGTGTTCCCCGTCAGTGGCAGCGACTGCTGGTGGGCCGATACATCGTGCCAACAGCACGGCGCGGTGATCGTATAGAACAGGGAGGCGTCAAAAGAACTACCGAAAGTCGGTTCACTCATTTAAAAGACATGGCTACTGTGGTGATCGCAATCGGACTCTCGCAGGCATCAACAACACACCCGAACAATTACAGTTGTCGCACAGTTTGGATCCCCTGTGCTGGGACTGCATACAGGACAGCTCAGCCCTTCCTGCGGTGCCACGACGTTGAAGTGGTGGAGTGCATCCTGAACTAGTTATTGTTCTTCACGGGCCAGAATATTGAAACAGTTCAGGACGTACTTGGCGGCATGAATTCTAATATAATAGAATTCTAATATGACGAGAATCCAGCGGCATAGTTTTAGCATTCAAGCCACATGTTGAAAACGTGATCATTCGATCGATTATGAGATGGATAACGTTCGGTGTACCGATGAAGAAACGATTCCGAAGCCCTGGGGCAAGTGGAGATCTGGATAAATTAGTTGCCAAGATGAGACTCTCTCGGTCGTTGGTCCAGCCACTCCAGCCACCAAGAAAGTACTGTACTGTTTGCTATAGTAACGTTACTGATCCGCTCAGCTGATTTACGGTACAGTCCTCTGCGTGTACGAGAACCTTGAAGTCTCGTCGTCAATAAATCAACCAAGGCAAAAACGCTGGTGGCGTGATGAGCTCATGCAGGTTCAGCCAATCAGCATGCAGTCCTGTACTGTGTTCTCGATATTAGGTTGCGTTTCATTGTTTGCTCTCTGGAAAATAAAATTTCTCAACCTCGGGCTGCACACAACCCAGTTGGTTTCTGTACAGTAATACAGTGCACGTGTGGGCATGAAGGTTATGCGTGTGGAGACGTGACTGGTGGTGCTCACCCAGTAGGGTCCTGTACTGTACAGTCTAGAGAGTCTGTACCGCACACAGATCATTTCCCAATTGGCCACACTCCCAGTACATCCCCACCAACGACTGACCAAGACGTATCTGAGCCCATGGACCTCCGCTGCCAGTACGCCAGCTCGCACTGCCCCAACACGCGCTCGCTCAAGATCAGCGGCGAGCTCCACCGGTTCTGCTTATTCCATCGGCGAAACGCGAACGCGGCGCAGCGTCGCTGGAAGCAGAAGAAGCTCACAGAAGCTGCTACGAGCAGCGGCGAAGACGCCACGACGCCGCCATCGGCCCCGTCGACCAAGATCCGTCGCCGTCTCCACAGCGAGGCGAGGTATGAGACGCCGGCCAAGCGCCGCCGACAGAGTCGCCAGATCGCTGCGCCTCGTATACTTCCAGCAAGCCAACCGACTGATACTCCAGGCCTAACAACCATGCCGGTGTTGCCTCCTGCGTTCCCAGCACCGGCAGCAGTGGACGATTTGCCTCCGCTCTTTGCCAGCGACGCGCTGTTGGATGAGCTCATTGCGAGTGTGGACGGCGCTAGCCCAGATAATCTCTCCTCTGCCGCTCCTGATGGCGATCGCTGGTGGTGGGCGAACCTGTCTTATCAACAGGATGTAGGCGTGATTGTCTAACACAGACGATAGCTCGTAGCACCATGAGGAATCTACTCATACGTTCAAATCGCCTTGGCTTCTGTACGACCACCGTCACCAATGGACAATACTAGTATTCCGCGGACGTTGCATTCTTGCAGTGAACTGTGTTTCTCGAGCACTATGGCTATGGCACTCAAGTCTCCACTGCCATCGTCGATGTACACTATTAGTTAGACTGGTAGAGTGCGGAAGAGAAGTCAATACCACGTAAATCATTTGACCCCCACTATGGTTCTGGCTTCCCAGCAAACGACATTCAAGTTTGCAGCCCCATCCCCGTCACACAAGCAACGGCTAACGTCAAAGGAAGCCGGGAGGCTCTTCGGCACAAAGCCTGCGGGGTCATCCTTTTTTTTAATATTATTATTTAGGAGAAGAGTTAGACAGATACCACTAGATCCTGAAACCCCATGGGCCGTCGGCTCCCCTCATGTAGCATGCGATCTCAAGCGGGCAGATGCTCTCTTGGCGGTGCGTCAGTGGGCTCATATTGCCGGATATGGCGTCGTGTGTGGTCGAGTAAATCCGAGGTAGGCTTCGCGGTAACGGGGGTGAGAGGATGGACGATGTCGG
>JAADVZ010000797.1:0-14587 GCA_023335925.1 Pythium phragmitis | reverse complement strand
TGCGTGAGTGGCTAGCAGGTGAAGAAGACAGACAGCCACTAGATCTACTCACAGGCAGTGGTGCGTGGGGATATGTCGCCATAGCCGACTGTGGACATGGTCACAAAGACAAAGTAGACGCACTGGTGGAACTGGAGGGGGTCCTGTCCCTGCGCTTTGTAGTAGTCTTCGTCCAGAATCTGGATGACGCCAGCCGCGACGAAAATGAGCGCGAAGATTGTAAACGCGAGCACGCCCAGTTCATAGTCGAATCCGCTGTACGACTGTACTATGCGGTAGAGCCGCAGCACGGCCAGCATGCGGAAGACGCGCATGGTCCGCAGAATGGGCAGGAACGAGACATTGAGCGACTGTAGAAAGAGCTGCTCACGAGCACAGGAGAGACCAAGGGAGGTTTAGTATTCCGTGTGTCTCGTACAACAACAACAAGGGTGGTACGTACTGTGAGGATCGTGGGCAGAATCGTGACGAGGTCGATAATCGCCATGGGGCTCATGGCAAACTTGAGCGGCTTGTCGGCCGCATACAGGTGGAGCAAATAGTCGAACGCAAAGATGGCCGTACAGGAGAGCTCAAACCAGTTGTAGCCCGCGGTCACGTCCACCTCTCCATGCTCGTACGACTGCGAGAATGGAAAAATTGAGTTCACGGCATGAACTAAACGAAGTTCAGGGGGGACGCCAAATCGCTGTTACCTGGACGACCGAGATGGCCACGAGCACGACACTGAGGACAACGTTGAGGGTCTCGAGCGCGATGCCGATCGGACTGAAACCCACACAAAACGTGAATTTCGCTACTACCTCCTGGGCGTAGAGTCTATGTGTTCGTACCCGTCGATAAACGCCTGCGCGCGTTCCTTGAGTGTCGCAACGTGGACTTTGCCGAGTTTCTGGCTCGGCTTGGACGGATCCGCCGACCGCATTGGTGGCGATTGCTGGCGGCGGAGCATCGCGCGCTGGTTGTGGCGTGCCAGGGGTGTTGGCGTCGGCGGCATGTGCGAGTACGCGGCCGGCAGCGACTCGTAGTGGCCTTGGTGGGCGTGACTCATCGCTTGGTTTGGTCTTTGGGAGTCAGGCGCCGATTCCGATTCTGTGGAATTAAATAGCCACGTCGGAATTGCGAGCAAGCGGGAGAGAACTTTCCGGCTCAGGCGTGAAGTGCTGGGTACTGTACAGGTACTCATGCGTGCACCTGCATCTTGAGGACGGTTCCCCCTTGGCGCGTGGGGGCGTCGAGACCTAAAATGATCAAATGAGCCCGCCGGAAATAAATGGGTTCACTACTTCAGAGCAGACGAGACGGCCTCGATTACCAATTTAGTCAATATGTGAACCTAAAATTAAGTGTGGGAGCAGAAACTGGGCCGTGCCGTCTGGGTTGAACCCTACTGAAACGCTGTTGCCGACGAGAAAAAAAATAAAACATGAGAGGCAACAGGTACAGTACAAAAACAAAGCGGCCGTCAACTGGTGGGGCATTGGCGTCCGGCTCAGCGCTTCACTGCTTTACGGACCTCGAGGTCGTTTGAATCGAACGACCTCGGCCCACAGCTCAATGGTTTGGTTTATAGGAGGCGGAGGAAGTTCCACCGGTTGTACTGTATTTGGGTTAGTAGTATTCACCTTGTGGGTACTGTACGTCAGCTGCGTCTGATCCGAATGCCTTGGCGCATCTCCTCTTTAGTCTTGGCAGGAAGGGATCATTTTCGTCGGCATTGGCAGGCCTGAGCCTCTCTGCCAGTTCAGAGACCTTCAACTTGAACTGGGCAAGACATGATAATATCATGTCTTGGTTCGGTATTAATATTATTAATACCGAACCACTCCTGTCCATTTCAAAGACTTGGCTTCTTCTATCAGTGCACAGCTGAGGTGTGGCTACTTCTCCTTTCCAACATCCCTTCCGGTATCCACAAGAATGACGCCATTAAGCAACTTGTATTGGCATATTTGTGTGTGTTTTACCCACGCGGATTATTCGGACACGTCTCGTCTAGTAAATGCCGTTTCCAGCCTTTCTTGCCCGGCGCAATGTCTTCGTGGCACAGCGGACAGCGGTTCGCGCGCGTTGGGTTGGGCCGTGGCGGACAGTCGTTCAGCCCCATGTGCTTGTCGTAGAACTTGACCGTGATGGCCTCGCCACACCGCGCGCATTCTTTGTGGTTCTTCTTGAGCTCGCACTCGACGAGCAAGTGCTCGTTGAGACCCGAGATTTCAATCACTTGGCCGCACATTTTGCATGGTGTGAGCATGCGGCACTGCGCCCAAAAGTGCTGGTCCAGTCGGTCGGAATCGAACGCGTCGTCGACAACGCCGCAGAACGGGCACGTGTACTCGTCCACAGACGCATCATCATCTTCCTCGTCATCGTCAGCCCCAACCAGCTCAGACTGTGTGGTTGGTGATGGTACAGCACGGGACTGGGAACGGCCCTGTCCAGAAGGTGGCCCCCCTCCTCTCTCCTTGTGTGATAGCGCCTTACTTCGCGCCTGGGCAGCCCTCGCGGTCTCGGCCTCTTCAAAGGCCGTTTGGTATTCCTCTTGCTGCTTGGGGCGAAGTGATTTAAGATACCCTTCCACGTCTTGGCCAACCAGCTATACAAAGGACACGTCAGTCTCATGAGACACTGGGTGATATATCAGAAGGGACTTGACGCACCAAGAACAGTGCGACGGTGATATCTTTCGCGACCTCACGCACTTCTTTAGCTTGGTGGCCAAAGCTGTTGGTGTCTTCGAGAAACGACATGACGCCGTCCAGCGAGTGGTCGCAGCCGTCCACCAACTCGAATTTCTCAACCAGTTCCTTCATGACCAGCAACCGCCCGTGGAGAAACTTGATGCCTAATGGCTTTTTCGAACGCTTAGTGAGCTGCGCCATGACGGCCGCGACGCCAACGTTCTTGGCTGTCGCCAGGCGAACGAGAATGGCCGAGGCCTCGTCACGGACTTTGGCTTGCGGTTCGCCGAGCTTGTTGACGAGCTGCGTCATCGTGTTGGCAAGCTACAGAGAGAGAGAGAGAGAGAGACTGTCAGTGACCCATTTTTCTCCCTCATTTTAACCACCAGAGGATAATCAAGCCAACGTACGATGCCGCACATGTCGTCCCGTCGAATCTTGGCACCATAACTCAGTAACCGCTGGAGCAGGCGGAACGCCGAGAGCGACACTTGCGCGATGCGGTCACCAGCTCCACTCTGGACGAGCACGGAGCACACGCGCACGACCGAGAGCGGATCCTGCGGGTACTTGTCCAGCTCCATCGTGACTTTGCGGATCGCGGCGTCGCGGTGGTTCCACAGATTACTATAGAAGCACTGCACGAGGAAGAGTCCAATGACGCGAATAAGTTCGTCATTTTCCTTCTCGAGTGCGGGTGGTAGCTCTTCCGGGTCGGGCAGATTCTCCGCGTCGGGGAGACCGCGAAAATGGGCGTTCCCATTGTCACCACCACGCACTGGATCATCTTCGTCTTCATGCTCCCCTTCATCTTCGCTCGTTCTCCTGGCCGGTGGCTGGCGACGGCCGTGGGTCTGGGCCGGACTCTCTTCGCTATAGGTCGCACCATTACTTTTCGCGGGCTTGGGCTTGGACAGCGCGCGGTCGTCGCTCGGTGGGTACATCTCGCGTGGGGAAAAGCCACTGCCGCTTCCGCTCACTGGCGAGTGGTTACTGACGCCCTTGGAACCCATGATAGCAGCCGCACCGGCACGCGGCAGCACTTGGCTTCTGGACATTGAGCGAGCAGCTCCACCAGACGACGAGGAACCCATTCCATTGTTATACACTGGGGAGGGCGACGGCGACGGCCCTTTCGCGGCCGACGCCTCGAGCGCGACAATCTCGTCTCGGATTCGCTTGGCCAAATCGTAGTCTTCGTTCGCGACGGCCTCTCGCTTCTGTGCGTCAAGCCGTGCGAGGTGGAGGCCAATGCTCTTGAGCTGCTCCTCCATGAGCTTGAGCTTCTTGGCCTGGTCATAGTCCTCGGCCGCGACGGCCTTGTCCTTGGCGAGCTGGAGCTCGCGAATGCGCTCGGCCGTCTTAGCATCGAACCGCAGATCAAACGCCAGGTCGTCGCTAGCACTGGGTACGGACGCCAACGGCTTGGCGATCGACCGCGAGAGCGGCTCGCCCGTCGATTGGTTGGGCAGCTCGCCAGTGGCGGTCAAGGGGGAGGCACCTTCGAGCGGCTCGCCACACAGATTCACGGCCATGATGCCCACTTGGCTGTATAGATTGCGCTCGTTCACGTAGCACGCGTGGAGCACGAGCTTGACAAAGGTCGCGTCGTTGTCAATGTGGACCGTCTTGAGCTCGCGCGCCATGTAGTTGCTCTCGACGTTCGACTTGAGCGTGAGGTATCTGGACCGGCATAGACGGCATGAGTACGTGCGTATACTGTATTCCATTAGCTTGAACGCGTACGCACCCCAACCGTGTGTAGGTCGCGTCCTGGAGGCTCGATGCCTTGGTGAGAAAGAGCTCAATCTTGGTCGCAATGTGGGTCTGGTGCGAGAGCAGCTGTACCTGCGTGATGCGGCAGAGCCCGTCCACGAGCCGCAGCACGAGCTCTTGCGGGTACTCGCAGTTCCTATCGTACACCGTGAGCGTGAGCACAGCGAGAGAGAGAGAGAGACGTGTTGGAGAAAGTGCATACTTTGGGGTCATGTAGCCCTTGGAGCTGCTCGCGTGTTCGTTGAGCTCGCGCGCTGGAAACGCCGCGTCCTCTCCGGAGCACGCGACCACGTGGAAGCGGAGCTTGCTCATCGTGCTCTCGTACTGTCTAAAGCCCAGAGAGAGACGCGGAAGCGCGAGCGACAGAGGACCGAGTCGCGATCTTGCGCCAAAACAGCTTCAACTCGTTGCCGCGCTTGTGCCCCAGCGATTCGAAACGCCGCCAGTTCAATTCAATTTTGAGTTGATGTGGACTGCAATTCACATGGTTTGAATTGGATACATCATATTATCAAAACTAGGTGAGATAATGTGATGGATGTCAGTACAGGGTGAAATAGTCAGACGCGAAAGGGGGCCACCGCAACGCCTCCGACTCGATACGGCGCGAGAGAGGAATTAGATGGCGCTCGCGAAGAAGAAGACGCGTGTGGTCGCGGGCAGCGACGAGAGCGACGGCGGTGGCTCTGCGAGTGGCTCCGTATCCTCTCGCTCGCGCTCTGGGTCCGGTTCGGGCTCGGACTCGGGATCAGGCTCTGGATCGGGCAGCGGTTCCGGTTCCGGTTCCGACTCGGGCAGCGGTAGCGGCTCGGGCAGCGGCTCAGGCTCGGGCAGTGGCTCTGGATCAGGATCCGGAAGTGGCTCGGGGTCTGGGTCTGGAAGCGGCTCGGGCTCTGGATCTGGAAGCGGCTCGGACCGCTCCAAGGGATCCGTAAAGAAGCGCACCAAGACCAAGCCGAAGAAGGCCGCGGCCACTGGCACCAAGGCCGCCCGTGCCAAGACGCCCGCGGCAGCGGGCAAGGGGAAGAAACCGGCGGCAGCAGGCAAGACGAAAAGCCCGCGCAAGAAAGTGGTGGACTCAAAGCAGACCCTCGAGCAGGTCAAGAGCGAGCGAGAGGCCGACGCCGATGATGAGGACGAAGGCGGCGGCGCCAAGCGCAGCGCCAAGCGACGCGCGACGCAGCGTATCCATGATGAGGATGAGGACGACGACGACGAGAATGAAGACCTCAAGGGTCTCACCGAGGTCGAGAAGGAGCAGCGGCTCTTGTACGTAGCTGTCCGCAACGAAGTGAATGGCTCACGACTCGACTCACATTTGGATGGGATATGCTGATCTCTAGGGAAAAATACGAGGCCGAGGAGCAAAAGAACAAGGAAAAAGAGCTCAAGAAGAAGCTCGCGGCATCGCAGGGCGTCCAGGACGAGGACATGGAGGACGGCGAAGAAGAAGAAGAGGTGCAACCGCGCCGCGGCGGCCGCAGCCGCGAAAGTGACCGCCGCAAGGAGGCGCTCGCGAGTCTCAAGAGTACGAAGTCGAAAGTGGGCAGCGACAAGTCGCGGTCCATGCTGCGCGACCGCCTGGGCGACGACAGCGACGACGACACGGGCCGCCACGACGACCTTGTCGATCGCCGTCGCAAGCGCCAGGATCTCCAGCGCGGCCGCCGCCGCCACGACAGCGGCAGTGACGACGGGTCATTTAGTGGCAGCAACAGCGACGACGACAGCGGATCGCGTCGCCATAAAAAGAACAAGACGGACGCCGCGGACGGTGGCGAGAAGCTCATCAAGTCGGCGCTGCTGATGTCGCTCGAAGGCCCCAAGCTCGACGAAGAGCCCGAGATGAAACCCGACGAGATGGTGCCCGTGACGTGGCACCAGGCCAACCACTACCTCTTGAAGAAGCGGTCGTTTTTC
Organism: Pythium phragmitis; assembly: GCA_023335925.1. Lineage (NCBI taxonomy): Eukaryota > Oomycota > Peronosporomycetes > Pythiales > Pythiaceae > Pythium > Pythium phragmitis. The sequence goes on along the minus strand of JAADVZ010000797.1, from coordinate 8,210 downwards.
GAGAAGCACTATTTCGAGCCGTTTTTCGACAAGCTCGTGAAAGGCGTTTACGTCAAGATCCCGATCGCACCCCACGACGGCAAGATGGTATACCGCTTTTGCGAGGTCGTGGGCGTGACCAAGCTCGCCAAGCCCTACTCGTTCTGCGGCGAGCAGACCCACAAGGGACTCGTCTGTGCCTTTGGCAAGTCGCGTCTCGAGTGGAAGATCTCGGGCCTCTCGAGCCACTCGCTGACAGAAAAAGAGTTTTTAGTGTGGCGCGCCACGCTGAATAAAGAGCGGCTCAAGCTGCCCATGCACGCCGAGGCCAAGCGGCTCGTGGCCGACAAGAAGAAGCTCATTACGAAGCACAAGTACACGGACGAAGAAGTGACAGAGATGGTGCGGCGTAAGAACGAAGTCGGGAACACGGCCGTGTCGATTTCTGTGCAGCGCGTGCGGTTGGAGCGCGACATTCGCGCGGCGCAAGACATGAAGAACTTTGAAAAGGCTGTGAAGCTTGAAGAGCGGCTCCAGAAGCTCTCGGACGCCCACGAGCGGCGCCTCGCGAATAAGACGGAAGATGTGAAGCGTATCAACGAGATCAATCAGCGCAACCGCGCCGTGAATATGCAGAACGATTTGCAGGCGCAGCTGCTGAATGACGCTGTGCGGGACAAGATGTCGCACGCTGAGAAGCTCCAGTTTATCCGTGCAAACGCCAAGAAAATGTACCTGTCGCGCGACAAGGTGGAAAAGAACTTGGCCGATGGACTGCTCATTAAGCTCGAGGACGGCCGCATCTTTACGGCTAACAAGCTTCACGAGATTGAGACGCTTCCAGACGATCTCGTGCGGAACAAGGGCGTGAACGCTGGCAAGGACATGGAGAATGGCGGCGTCGAGATTGACATTGAAAAGCTGCTCGCGAAAGACCGCGAGCGACGCGACAAGGAGGCCAAGAGGCAGCTCGAGGCCTCGGCCGTCACGGGCGAGCGCGATGCCAAGGTCGAGTTTGTGACTGGCGACGGCAGTGCCGCGCCCACGAGTGCACTCGAGATTGCCAACTCGGCCGTGCGTATCCAGGACGATGACGGCACGTGGATGACGCTGCGTGCCGCCAACGAGATTGTCAAGGAGAAGCAGAGCAAGCCCCACGTGCCGCAGGAGGCCAAGGCCGCGCGCCGCGGCATTTCGGTCAAGGACTATTTCGACCGCGTCAAGAAACGCCGCGTTGGCGAATAGGTCCAGTGGGCAGAAGGATTCCTTGCTGCTGAAGAGAGGCAGTACAGGGGTTTCATCGTGTTGTCCTGTGCCTACTGGTACAGATAGGGACAGCTACAGTTCGATCACCATACATTCTCCCCCAAATACAGGAGCCATGCCGCGAAAAGATGCTGGTCATCAGCGCCCACGAAACAATTATAGCCAATCAATAGAGAGAGGATGCTGTATTTTGACCAATCAATCAACGTAGCTGTTCATATTTGCCCCCTTATTCGGGAGAATCCGAGTTCACTGCACCAACGTCACGATGGACAGGTCGTCGCGACGGCGGCTCACGTCGCCCGTGCGCCACCAGCGGAGGCGCAGCAGAGGCGCCCTCTCGCCCCGCGCACGCTGGATGCTGCTGCTCGTCGTACTCGGCGTTGCGGTCGTGCTTGTGAACGTTGCGTTCTTTCGCCGCGTCTCGCTGGAGGACAAAGACGACGTAGATGCGCCGGTCCCGTCGCTTGAGCAGGACGCGCGCTTCGCTGAGAGCCTGTGGCACATCGCGAGCGACTGCCCGACGCCGCGAGGGATTGTGCTGCCGCTCTTTGACGACATTGCCACGCTCGGTATCTCGCTGATTCTCGAGCTGCGCGAGATGGGCGTGGCGCTGCCCATCGAGATTCCGCACTGCGGCGACCTCAATCCGGCCCTGTACGAGCAGCTCGTGCAGCAGGACCGCCGCATACGCGTATATGATGTCTGCGTCCAGGCATCGAGCAAAGTGGACGCCACGACGGGGCAGCCGCTGTTTTGTGTGGACCTCGCCCACTGCCACAAAAAGTTTCGATCGTTTGATATCAAAGTGCTCGCGGTCGTGCTCTCGCGCTTCCAAGAGCTCATGCTGCTGGACGCCGACACGCTGTTTTTCCAGAACCCCATGGATCTCTGGGCGACGCCAAAGTATCAGCAGACCGGCACGCTGTTCTTTCGCGACCGGATCAGCTACGAGCGCAGCTACCTCGCCAAGCGCGTTGTCGACGGGCGCGAGCGGATCGCCGCGATCCACGACTTTCTCTCAAAGTTTGAGGTCGCTCCCTACAAGAGTCTCACCGCGATGGCTCGTCCGCCCAGCGTGCTCGCCAAGCTCTCGCCCGTCCCGCTGTCGTTCGAGCCGAGCGACGAACTATTACAGAGCCACGCGTGGGCTTTACGCGCCGGTCACCAAATGGACTCGTCGCTCGTGCTCTGGGACAAGCGGCGCCAGCCGCGCGCAACTGTGATCCTTGCGTCGTTCGTGGCGCGCAACGGTCGCGCCTCGCCGCCGTCGTACGGCGACAAGGAGTTGTACTTTTTCGCGTGTGAGCTGGCCGAGACAAAGTACGCGTTCTCGGACCACGCGGTCGGCACAATCGGCGTCGACGTCATCACGGACGCCGGTGATGACCAGTCAGTCATTTGTGGTGACGCACTCCACTATTTCCCAGAGCCCGTGACCCGAGGGCTTGAGCCACGGCCGCTCTATATGAACAGCGACAGTATTCTTGAGTGGGGCAGCGAGACCAAGCCCATTTACCGCACAAAGGCGCAACCGGCGTGGTATTACCCAGGCTCCTTCACGGACAGGGGGCTCTCGCAAGTGTGCCCGTTCAACGTCTCGCTCGTGCCGCTCATGGACGTTGAGGCGGCGCTGCTCGCGCGACGCCACCAGCTCCACCAGACCGCCGAGACCTGGGCCGAGACCAGCGGCTACGTCAAGCCTCCCAAGAAAGGACTCTGGCGACGGTTCTTTGGGTGACAACCATAGAGAAATAATAAACCACCGAATTGATATACGCGAATGTGGCTTATTATAATTCTTATTCAGAGGCGCAATGGAACGGGTCCGTTCGAGGTCGGGGGTTCGGTCGTTGGAGGAGGCTGCCAGCTCACGGCCGTCGCATGGAGCTCCTGGCGGCGGGCGATCAGCTCCTTCTCGCGAGGAGTGACCTTTTCGACCGTGAGATCAAACGGACACTCTTGCGCGAGCTGGCGTAGTTCGATTTTGCCTGGAAACAGCGACGCTGGGCGCGCCCGTGATCGGTAGAGATTGTCCGTGGGCTTGTACTCGGCGATACGATCGCTGTTGATATACAGTGTTGGCGGATCGCTCGCACCAGTGTCGTCCGGTAGATAGTGGAGCGCGTGCCCGCACAGCACGGCCTTCCCGGGCGTCTCGGGATCGCGCACATCGGTGCCGAACGAGCCTGTGCCAAAGTCCGAGAACGCGTATGCCGACTCGGCGAGCTCACACGCGAGAAAGTACAGCTCCTTGTCGCCGTACGACGGTGGACGCCCAATGCCATCCAGCGCGATGAACGCCCCGAGAATCGCCGTGGCACGTGGCTGCTTCTTCTTGTGCCACAGCATCAGCGACGAGTCGGCCTGGTGGCCAGCGCGGCGTTGCCACACGTGGCTCTGCAGCAGAAACTCACTCGGAGCAAACGGCAGCGTGACAGGCGCCTGCGTGCCGATCCACGGACCCAGTGGCGTGGTCGCTAGGGCTCGTGGCACGACGCTGAGGCTGCGGAAGGGAAGCGGGTCAAAGTTGCCAAGGTAGTCCTGTAAATGGGACACGGTCTTGCCGTCTTGCCTGTCAATGGGCATGGCGAGAAACTCGTGGTCGCAACTCACGCGGTCGTGGAAGAACAGCGTACCAGTCTCTTGGTACTTGGGGCTTTGCCACACGTACATGGGCGACTGGAAAAACAGCGTATCGGCATCGAGCATCATAACTTCGTCAAACCGCGAGAGCAAAAGTGCCACGAGCTTGATGTCGAAGTTGCGGAAGCGCCCGTGGCAGTCATTGAGAGACGAACAAAACAGCTTGTGGCGATGCGACGTGCGGTCCAGTGCGTACCGGTACGTGGCAGCCTCTTGGCACGCGTCGTAGACGCGCACGCGAGGATCTCGGGCCGTGAGTTTCGCACTGAGCCGCTCGTCGAGGTCGCCACAGTGCGGGACCTCAATGGGCAACTCCACGCCTCTCTCTCGAAGTTCGAGAATCAGGGAGATGCCCAGCGTCGCGATCCCATCAAAGAGAGGGAGTACAATCCCTCGCGGGTATGTCGTCTGTTGCGCGATGCGCACGAGGCTCTTGGCGATGGCCTGGAGCTGTGAGCGTCGCTCGAAGAGCTCTTCCTCTGGTGCTGGTGCTTGCTGCAGTGGGGGCGGCGCCGTCTCAGCCCACGCGCCTATCGGCGCAGGCACGTTCCCCCCGCTCTCCAGTCGCGCACGCAGTGCCGGCGCCGAGCTGAGCGTCGCCATGGAGACCAGTGAAAGCACGAAGAGCGAGCCGAGCGCAAGCCAGAATACGCGACGGTTCGAGCCGACGGCGGCACCATGACTCTTGGAGTAGGAACTGTCTCGCGACGACAGAGGGAGCAACATGCCCTGCAATTGCTGTCGGAGGCTCATGGCGAAGCACAGAGCGGGAACACAGGAGCGCAGAGGACTCCAATACTGTAAATGGGGACTGGGAGCTATCCATTGAGAGAACCTGAAGAGCTTCTCTTCGATGGATCCTCTGTTTCGATATATCACTCAACACAGGAAGATTCGAAATTCGAGCGAAACGCCACGTACGCGAGAGGGCGCTGCACTTTCTACGGCAGAGTTGAAGGGATAGAAATGAGCCATTTAAGAGTCGTTACCTGTGTTGAGTGATATCACTTTATGAAGTATGCTCTTTGCATCAGTACATCGAGAATGGAAGTGTATTGTTTTTTTGTGTTTTACTAATGTCTACTAATTTAGATTTGTTTTCAAGTTGGCTACTAAACAAGTACATTTGGAATGATCTCATGGATGAGTTCTGGTTCCAAGACACTTGTGCACCCCACAAGTCTCTGGAATCCTGTGGAGTTCAGAAAACAATGGTCAGAAAGAAGTGCTCATCCTCTGTGGTTTGCCACAGCAGCAGTAAGCCATGGACTGGGGGATTTGGGTTTGCCGTTTGTGGGATATGCGCGGTAAAAATGTCTGTTGTTGTGCCCTTACTCAGATCTCCCTCTCTCCTCCAATGGCTTCTCCATCCCAATACCAGTCTGTCAATGGATGCCTCAGTGTCCTGAGTGTATTTGAGAGACAACGCCACGCGAGACCACCGCCGACTGTTCGCCAATCTGTGGGCACCGCAATCACATTCGCGGCAGCCGCAGCGGTCCCGAGGACTACTCAATTGAAGTGGAAGTGGCAGGTACCAACAGGCCTTCAGCGTCACACTAGGGGCAACAGGTCGATCAGATGAAGATAACAGAGACAAAATTATCTTCCCGACTTGAGCATGGACGTTCACGGTTATGCCCATTGTTGACACAGAAGTTCGACTCTACTTTGACGGCGGAGCGCGTGGGAATCTAGGCATAGCAGGGAGCGGGAGCGTCTTAGTGGAACGGGCGACTGGAGATGACCACTGGTACATCGTGTGGTGGAGCGCGACGTATCTTGTGGGCTCCCACACGAACAACACAGCGGAACATGCAGCCCTCCAATCTAGTCTCGTCGAACGCGCAGCGCGGTATCCCACGCGGAATGTCCGCGTGCTGATCGTCGGCGACAGCCAGTTGAACTCGTGGGCTTAGCACACTGCAAAATTCCACCTGCGGCGCCTGCTGGAGCAGTCCTCACAACTCCTTCGACCACTTCCGAGGGTTCAGGTTAGACACACCCTACTACTCTCGCCAACATGGCGATGAAGACCCGGCTTTCCCATCGCTCAGACTCCGGCTGGACGCCCACTGAAGAACACTTTGCGCGACTGCTCTCCAACGACATCGTCCACCCCCACACCCACGGTACCGTGAAGCCCACCGCGGATTTGCTCGACCTCACACGACACCACATACGGCCACGAGCCCAACGACGCATCTACAGGCGAGCATATGCCCGCTTGAGATAGCCCGCTACACGAGGGGAGCCGACGTCCCATGAGGTCTAGGATCTAGTGGTTTATGTCTAGCTCTTCTCCCTAACAGAAAAAATAAAAATAAAAACGGTTATGTGAATGGGAGATACTGCTGAACTGTGAATATCGTTGGCGTGGTGTTAAGTGAAGGTCAGGCTCGTGCTTGCGGACAAAGACAGGAACTTTGAGCAATCCTCCGTACCGTGTGTACAGCAAGTACTACGGTACAGTACGGGCGTCCTGTATGGATGTCTGGCGCATTTCCTTTGTCGTTCTCAACAACAAAGGAGATGCGCCAGAGATTCGAATCGTCTCCTGCAGCAAGCAGCTGAGATCATCAACCCCACAGTGAACAAACCATTAATCTTTGTAAAGAAAGCATCTGCCTACATTCGTATCCAAACAGCTTCAGTATGCAATTCCCCACCGCATCGCCACTCTGATCGTGAGCAATCACAAAGCTTTGGGACTCCAGAATGCCTTTTTGAGAACTCGAGCGCTGAGCCGGACGCCCCCAAGACGCCACCACTTGACGGGCGCGGTCCCAAATTTCGTGTTTTCTTCATGAGAGAAGACTGTCCCATTTCTTTGTGTACATTCTTCTATTTTCACCCAGATGATATTCTGAGTAGCTTCGCCTTTCCCATCTTAGTTATGGGTGTACACATTCGTTTTATTGGGTATCTGCTGTGCAATAACTTCTCTATCAATATACATAAAATCAGTTTAGGTAGGTTCGCTTTATATGTTTTGGGTCTACCCACTGCTCCGTCCTCATCATGCAGGTGCACGAACCCAGCTTCCCGATCAAATCGTGATGGGCGGGGGGCGATCGGTCTCCAGTGAACGCGAAAGACTTTCTCCCGATCTGACAGTGTCGGACGCGGACTGGAAGCTCTGGCAGTGTGTCAGTCTGACACACAACCAGACTTCCACCACGTCCCTCCTCACAATCGGAATCGCCGTCTGACTAACAAACGACCCACCGAATGAGCCACTACGAGTCGCTGCCGGACGAGGGCGAGTTCCTCAAGCCGGTCGACACCACGACGACCGCGTACATGCAGGTGGTGCCGACACCGACGTCGGCGTCGCGCCACAGCCAGCGTTCAACCGTGCGCCGCCAGTCGTCCAAGCGAAAGCAACCGCCAGAGGAAGCCAAGCCGCGCCGCATCGGCCACGTCCACGTCGAGACCGTCAAGGAGCGTGCGCAGACTTTCCTCGACGGGTACGTCGTGGTTTGGGATCCGCCTGGGTGGAGAATAGGGAGCTCATTGTTGTCTATCTATGTAAATTTACTGCGGTATCTGCTATGTATCTCAGCCCCATCGGCGTCGCCCTCGAGACGCTCAACATCACACTCAGTGTCGTGCTCGTGGTCATCTCGGTCGTCGAGGTATAAACGATTCTCTGTTCTTTGGGATGCCATGCCTTGGTGCTGATTGAACATATCATGGCAGTCGTACAAGCACGAAAAGGTGGATGCGACCGCGGGCTACAACTGGTTTGAGCTATTTTGCACGGCGATCTTTGCTATCGACTTTTCGCTGCACCTGTACGCGGCCGATGAGCGGCTCAAGTTCCTCGTCAGCCCAATGGCCATCATCGACATCCTCACGATTCTGCCCACGATCCTCACAGTGCGTACAAGTCATCTTCTCGAATGACACATCTGAGACTAATCTGCTATTGGTATCTTCTGGGAACGTGAGCAGCTCATTCTACAGTCGCTCAATGTCTCGCTCCTGCCCGTGCTGCGGATCGTGCGCGTCTTCCGCATGCTCGCCGTGCTGCGGCTTTACCGCATCGTGCAGTCGTACAGGGGGTTCGACTATGAGCTAGGTGTACTTGTGTTTACAATCTTCGCGCTCATTTTCGTCGCGGCCGGCGTCATCCAGATTCTGGACGAAGACTACTACAAAGCGCAGGGGCAGGGCCCCCTCCAGTTCCACCAGTGCGTCTACTTTGTCTTTGTGACCATGTCCACAGTCGGCTATGGCGACATATCCCCACGCACCACTGCCTGTGAGTAGATCTAGTGGCTGTCTGTCTTCTTCACCTGCTAGCCACTCACGCA
>JAADVZ010000796.1:0-14590 GCA_023335925.1 Pythium phragmitis | reverse complement strand
TCGCCCTACAGAGTAATGATTTCCTGCAAAATGCCGCGCAAGCGGCCAGCCGGTCCTTAACAATGTCGAGCAATACCTCGCCGTGACGTATCACCTCGCTGACTCAAGAGTGCACCGAGCGCGACCGAACAATCTCCAACCGCGTCTCCACAATGAAACCCGCTGCTTCATCTGATGAGCTGTCGCCTGTTCGCCTACCGACGCCACTGACCCGAGTTGCCGCATCGTACGCTTTGTGTGAGCTAGATACTGTAGCATCTAGCAAGTTAGTTGACGTTGACGTCGTTGCATCCAATGGTCGGATAGCTCATGCTGCTTAATGATCAGCCTCAATGCGATTTCGTCGCATCCTAGAACTAACTACTACACAGCAAGATCACACCGAGATCGTCTTCACAAACTACTCACTATATTCAGCCGGATCACCCTGGTTGTGATATCCCATGCACCCTACTCAACCGTGCCTGGGTGGCAGTAAACAACCAGCCCATCGCAGCGTCTGGTGGAGTAAAAGCTTTGACGTGTCGGTCTCTACTTGGAAGTCTTCGCGTACCAGTCGACCACCCGTGGGTGCACCACCACGGCGTCGTGCACGGCGACAAGCGCGTGGAGCTCATCGGCAATCGTCACAGGAACGTAGTCCCAATCGCCGCTCCGGATGAAATCCACGATGTGGTACACCGCCAAGTCCGCGACGGTCACGTCCTGCCCAAAGATATAGGGGGACGTCGGCTGCTTCCACTGGGCCACGCGTGTCTCCAACGAGGCCAGGATATCCTGCAGCACGTGTGAGGCCAGCAATTGCTCGCGCAGGAGGCGTCGCTTCTCGGGGTTCTTCTCTTCGTACGAGGCCTGGAACCTGTAGTAGATCTCTTCAACGCGCGCAATGATCTCGTCCATCTTGGCGGCCTTGAAAGGCTCCGTTTGGATCGGATACAGTTCGCCCAACATGCCCGCGTATCGAAGGAGTGCAAACGTCTGGGCGCACACAAACCCGTCTATCTCCAGTACGGGCACTTGACCGTACGGCAGCGAGGCCTTGCGTTCTTGGACCTCTTCCAACGTCACGCGTTCGTCCTCGAACGGCACGCCGCCAATGTGGAAGGCAAGGCGAAGGAACTCGGCACGTGCCTTCAAGTCCAAGTAAGTGAGCTTGAGCTTGGCGGGCCGAGGGATCTCGCTCAGTGCTGACTGGGGGAGAAGAGTCGGTGGTGACGCGATCGCGTTGACCACCTTCTGATGGGCCGCCAGGACGGTCCCGTACCTATCGAGAAAGTGCGGCGGCATGATTTCGCTGAACCGCGACTGGAGAGATCCGACCAGCATTGATAGTGCAATCTCATGGGTGTACACTTGGTTGGTCTTCTTGAAGAACGCGTACGTGGCCACGTACTGCAAGCGCGCGTCGAGCTGCGCGAATGCCGCGGGCACGTGGGTCGCCACAAACGCCTCGAGCTTGAGTTTCTTCGCCTCCGGGTCCTGCTCCCGGATGATGGGAACCATCTTGGTTTCCGTCAGTTCACTGATTGTGATGAGGATTTCCTCGACCATGAGTGCGGCGACGGGGTCGTTCGTCGGGTAGAATCCGGCGACGCGAGCGGCGTAGCGCCCAATCGCCTGCGACTCAGCGAGCAGCTCACCGTCCACGTGGAGCACCGGCACTTGGTTATATGGCAGCGTGTGCTTGAGCGAAGCAAAGGTCTCGCGCGAGATGCGCTCGTCCTTAAAGGCAATGCCGCCCAGACGCAGCATGACGCGCGTGGCCTCGGCGCGCGCGGCCATATCGAAGTACGTGAGCTTGAGCGTCGGAGACGATGGCATTGTTAGAGAGTTGGAATTGAGAGGGGAGGGGACAAGGGAGTCGTTGGTTGCTGGAAGATTTGCAAATGAACTGTTTGTGGGAAGCCTCTGTGATTCCCCATTGCTGAATGAGCACTTGTTGTCGTAACAATCATTGCCCGCGGAATGATGGCCTTAGATGGGTTGACTGGCTAAATCAGTTCCTGACGTATCGGTTTGGTGACCATGATGGGTAATCTACTGATTTACCATCCGTTTGCAAGCGCAATCACAAACTGTGGATTGTGCTAGAAGATTCCCACTGTTTATATGAAGAGGAGCACGCCGCGTCGTCGCAGCGGTTTAAAACGCTTGTTTACGGGGATGAGTATGCCGCTGAAATCGCGGTCCTACTTGGAAGCCTTCACGTACCAGTCGGCGACGCGCTCATGCTTTAGCACCTCGTCATGGATCTCAATAAGATGCTCGTACGGGTCGATGATGGTCGCCGGCACGAAGTCCACGAAGCCGCTCTTGCAAAACTGCACGAGACTCAAGATCACGAGGTCAGCGATGCTGATCCCGCGGCCCAGCACGAACGGCGCCGTCTGCTTCCACTGAGCGACGCGCTTGTCCAGCAGCGCAAACAGAAGCGGTAGACGATCCGCAGCGAGCTGCTCGCGCATGGCGCGTTTCTTATTCTGGTCCTTTTCGGCGTTCGATGGCGCAAGGGCATAGTATACGTCTTCGACACGGGCAATGATCTCGTCAATCTTGAGGAGCTCAGTCGGGTGGTTCAGAGGATACAGTCCACTGAGCGAGCCAGCGTAGCGCAGCAGCGCAAAGCTCTGCGCGGCTGTGACGCCGTCCACCGTCATTACGGGCACCTGACCGTACGGAAGCGTCGGCTTGCGCTCGAGGAACGCGTCCCACTTGAGCCGCTCGTCGTCAAACGACAGGCCGCCAATGTGGAGTGCGAGGCGGATCGGCTCAGCACGGCCTGGCATGTCAAAGTACGTCAGCGTGAGTCTCTCTGGACGCTGGATCGCGGACGGCGAGACTGGCGGCGACGCCGTCGTCACGGGAAGCCGCGCGATGGCGGCGTCGACCTTGGCGTGGATCGCATTCAGCGTCGCGTACGCATCGGCGACCGTGGTTGGGATGTAGTCGAATCTCCCCTGTTTGAAAATGGTAAGAAACCCCCAGACCGAGACTTCGTGGAGATAGATCTTGTCACTGGACGCCTCTCGAAAGAACGGGTGGTGCGCGACGGTCTGCACCCGCGCGTTAAGCCGGGCGAGCGCAACGGGCAGCGGCCCGGCGACCAGCGCCTCCCGCAGAAGGCGCTGCTTCTCTGGGTCCGTCTCGCGACGCGTCGGCGTGAGGTGCAGCTCGCGGATCTCGTCGATCGCCGTGATGATCTCGTCCACTAGCAGCGTCGCGACGGCGTCGCCCGTCGGGTAGAGACCGGCGACGCGGCTAGAGTACCGCAAAATCGCCTGCGACTCGGCAAAGACTTGGCCATCGACTGTGAGCACGGGCACTTGGCCGTACGGAAGCGACGGCTTGAGCTGCAGGAACGCCGTGCGCGTGAGCCGCTCGTCCTGGAAGTCCACGCCGCCGAGTGCGAGGGCGACCCGCGTGGCCTCGGCGCGGCCCGGGCTGTCAAAGTACGTGAGCTTGATTTCCGGTGGCGGCAGCGGCGCAAACGACTGGTACACGACGGCGACTACGACCAGCAGTACGGATGCGATCACCGCTGGATTCGGCGCCATGGTGCCCTGGGAGTAGTGGCGATGGTTGTGGGCGAGGAAGCGAATTCGATAATACTGAGGGAAGGGTTATTAATACCATCTTGAGCAGCTCATTTCAGCATCATCAAATAGGCTAAATCAGTGACTATAATCACCAATACTATGTATTTACATTCCCTTCATACTCGTTATCTACTGATTTAACGTCTCAGAGAACGAAGAGTGATGATCAACCGTGCCCAAAAAGATCTCGTCGTCAATGACGACTCGTCATCCAAGGCCCAACCCAACGATCCACCAAGAGGCGTGCCTCATCAACGGGGCCGGGGGCCGCGCTCTAGGAAATACTGCCATGCGCTCTTCTTCTAAATCCGGTCGTTGAAGTGGCGGTTAGGGACGGACCAGCTCTTCGGCCGTGGTAATCTCTCATGCGCCCTGCGTGGCTACCGGTCGAGTCCGCTGCACCCATCCACAGTCCGCGCACGGTCCGCCCACGGTCTGCGGCCTCACGGCTCCCACCACAGCAGTCCAGCTCGCCGCCTCGCGACGCCATGGTGCTTTCTGCGCGACAGCTTCTCCACGAGCCGGCCGCGCAAGTCTCGTCAGCGGCTGACGCCGTTGTCTCGCTGCGCGAGTTCATGGACAGCTTCCCGCTCGTGCCGCTTGCTATCATTCCGCAACTGCTGCTCGCTGACCTAATCGAGTGCGAGGCCGGCCTGATCACGCTCTACAAGTCGCTTGCGGTCAACACGAACGCCGACGACGCGCAGCTGGCCAAGTACATTACTCGCCAGCTCGGGCTTGTGCAGCGCCACATGGAGCAGGCGAGAGCCAGGGAACGCGTCTTGAAATTGCTGACAGGGGAAGAACCTACAGCAATCACTACCAGCAGCAGTAGTAGTTCTAAGCCGCTACCTGTTTTCCTTCAGCCAGTAAGCCCCATCCAACCTGCCAATGGCACGCCGCCTGCAGTCGTGCTGACCACAACCAAGTCAGCCTCGTCGTTGGCAGTCAAGGCGAGTCAGCTCAGCAAGGCCAAGGCCGTCGCCAAGGCCACGCTGACGACGGCGTTTGTGATCACGACGCGGGAAACGTCACGCAAGAACCGACAGAAAAATGCGAGAACGAAAACCACGCAACAGCTCGAAGAAGAGAAAGACAAGCAGCAAGAACGCGACAAGGAGAAGCGACGCCAGGCCGCGTACCAGCGACTGCTGGCTCGGCAGGCGTTGCAGGCAAAGAAGAAGCAGGCCGCACAGACGAAGAAGAAGGAAGAGAAACCGCCCGGGTCGTCCAGCTTCTTGTCCGTGACAGAGCAAGCGTGCTTGGCGCATGATGCAGATACGGTTGTGAGCAGCAGTAGCAGTGACGAGAGTGATGTGAGTAACTGCTCGGAGAACGACGAGGCCGATGAGAAGGCGATTCTGGACATGCCTGTGGTGGAGGCAGTTCACAGTGTGAACGACGAGGAACGTGAGGTGCCGGATGGCGAGCACAGAGATCTGTCAGCAGAGGACGAGGAGCCGGCGGGTGACAATGAAGGCGAAGACGGGGTTGAGATCAATGATGGCGGTGACGAGTGGATAGACAACGAGTCACACGAGGTGACCGCAGGTGAGGAGGAAGACGCAAGTAGATCCCATGAACCGCAGGACGAGGGCGAAAACGAGAACGAAAATCAAGTGAGAGAGACTGAAGGAGGTCCAGGGGTCTCTGATCCAGCAGCACTAGAGTACGACGCGACAGTCATCGAAACACCAGAGGTGGAAGAACTGCGTGTACGCGAGGAAATCGCTCGGCAGCTCGAACGGTTCGTCAGTGAACGCACGCAATCGGCACTGGACCACTTACGCAGCCGACAGAACGATGTGTTGGTCTCAACAGCTCGGTCAGAATCACCTGCGCCCCGGCCCTCCACGTCTCGATCTCAGCAATCTTCCAGTCGTAGCTCCTCACAAAATTATTCGGCTCCAATCACTCCCCGGTCGTCTCCACCCCGTCCTGTCACCGCATCGGCAGCGTCCGCTCTCCCTCCATCGCCTACGAAGCAGAGGAGACCACAGCCAGGCAAGCGACCGCGTGCTACCGCGTCGACCTCCAACTTGCTGGTAATTCCACGACCGATCGGGCGAGAGCTTCAGGACTACGGCTCGTATTTCGCCAACTTTTTCTGTATCCTCACAAGCGTGTACGAGCAGCGGCTCGCGCTCACCACCGGCAGCAGCTCGTCCATCGCCAGCACCAATATCTCGGCAACAGTTGCCCACGCTGGTGACCAGGCGCTTCGCCTCCAACTCAAACTCTACCAAAGCTGGGAGACCATCATGCACGACTACGCGACGGTCTTTGGGAACGCTTCATCCGCCACCCTGACAGCCACCGGCTCGCCGTACACTGCCCACTACCGTATCAATTCGCAGACCCGCAAAGAAGTGAGTGACATTGTGGTCACGGCCTTGGAGAAGCTGGGCGACTGGGACGAGCACCCGTCCGGACTCGGGCTCAAGACCACGTGGAACCTCCTCTGGACGTGGAGTAAACCCAATGTGGAACGCAAGACACTGCTCGCGTGGCAAAAGGTCAACCACTTTCAGCATGCCAAGGCCATCACGCGCAAAGACTGTCTCAAGAAGAGCATTGCCAAGTACCACGCCGTGGGCGGGCGGCTCAAGCAGGCCTACGACATTGTGCCCGCGAGTTTTCTGCTGCCGCAAGAGTACGTGGCGTTTGTGCAGGCGTTCCAGGCACGCGCGCGCCTGGTGCCCACGGGTAAGAATATCTGGATCATGAAACCCGTGGCACTCTCGCGCGGGCGTGGCATCTCGCTCGTCAACGACTTGAGCGAATTGGTCTACGGCGAGCAGGTCGTGATACAAGAGTACATTGCGAACCCGTTGCTGCTCGACGGCTTCAAATTTGACTTGAGACTCTACGTCCTGGTCACGTCTTTCAATCCGCTCGAGGCGTTTTTCTACGAAGAGGGCTTTGTGCGCATGTGCACGCGCGCGTACGAAGACAGCGACCTGAGCAACCTCTTTATCCACCTCACCAACAGCAGTATCCAAAAGGAGAACCAGGACGCAGTCGCTGGAAATCCAGAGAACCCGATCAATGCCGCGCAGTCCGGTACCGAGGCCGGTGGCACCAAGATGACGCTTGCGTACCTGTGGAAACGGCTCGAGGCCATGGGCGCTGATGTCGCCACGGTCAAGAACGACATCCTCTCGGTCATTCTCAAGGCCCTGCTCTGCGGCGAGGACCACATCCCGTTCCAGGTCAACAGCTTTGATCTCTATGGGTACGACATTTTGCTCGACACGAACTTCCGACCGTGGCTCATTGAGGTCAATTCGTCGCCGTCCATGGCGCGCGAGAATGAGCTGGATTATCAGGTCAAAGACGCACTGATTTATGATACGCTCCGGCTGGTCAAGCCGCTCCATTTTGATCGGTGCAAGCTCTCGGAAGTCCTTGCGCGTCGCTTCCACGATGCGGAAATGGAGAAGAAACGGTCGCACGCGAACACGCGCCACCCGAAAGAGGCCGAGGCGATCGCGACGCGCCTATTGAATGAGGACCTGACGGAGATTTTGCGAGGCCATGTGCCTCGAGCCTTTGGGGAGCTGCCCGACCACATGGGCAGCTACACGCGGATCGCGCCCTACACGACCCTCCACAACCAGGTACGTCGTCTTTTGGAAAGAGTGGGGAATCGGCTCGAGGACGCAGCTTATGAGTTTGCTCCTTTGGACAGTTGATGAAGCTCAAGAAGAGCTGTCTACGGCTCGACCGCAAGTGAAGGGCACACACGTCGCATGATCGCCTCTTCCGCCAGCAATTCTAAAAATTCTTTGTTGGCCTGTGCGTGGTGGGAGATGCCCGACAGTACTTGTGTACTCGATACAATCTGGATCCGCCCGTTGGCGTCAACAGCGCACCGCAGGATGAACGGGAATGCTGATATCTGCGGAAGAGGTGGTTGCCTTTCTATGCCAGAATGATGGTCTGTATCCTACCCACCGAGAAAAACCTCACCAAAACCTCGGGATCAGTTGAACCATCCAGCATATCCAGAGCGTTTCTTTTCTATGTTGACGTTTCTAAACCCAGGGTCTTCCTGGACCGCAGTGTCCCTGCCAGCGAATCTCAACGGCTCCGGGCTCAGTTCATTCACAGACGCGCCGTCTGTGGGTGACTTTTGTGTGCGTCGACACCACCGGATTCCCATCCAGTCTCTTGCCTCTCTCTCTATCTCCTTCATATCCAGCGTTCTCTACATATCCATGTCGTCGCCCTCGGTCTCACCGCCGGCACCCGTCGCGACGTCGCCGGTCGCGCCCGTGACGCGCGCCTTCTTCTCGGGCGCCGTCGCCGGCATGGTCGCCGATTCGATTCTTCATCCGCTCGACACGATCAACTTGCGCATGAAAGTACAGACTGTACAGACCGCCGAGTACGCCGGTATTCTGCGCGCTGCCCAGACCATTGTCCGGAACGGTGCGTGGCTTCGAAAATTCAGATAATGTTGTTGCATTCGAAAATCCAGAGAACTGACATTCGATTATTCTATGCAGAGGGTATCCGCGGTTGCTTTGGCGGGCTCACGACGACCATGATGTGCTCGCCCGTGTGTGCATCCATCTATTTCGGCACATACGAGACGCTCAAGGCCCTCGCGACTCCTCACGTCTCGGAGAAGAACGTCGGCGTTGTGTACTTTCTCGCGGGTGCCTGCAGCGAGGCCCTGATCTCGTCCATTAGCGTTCCAGGAGAGGTCATCAAAAGCCGGCTCCAGCTCGGCCGCAACCCGCACCGTGCGAGCGGCGGCGCGATTGCGCGCCAGCAAAACTACAAGGGCACGTTCCACGCGCTCACGACCATCCTCCGGTCCGAAGGGGTACGCGGTCTCTATACGGGGTACACGGCGTGCCTGAGCGTCGACACGCTCTTCTCTGCGTTTTCGTTCCTGTGTTACGAGACGCTCAAGAGCTCATACAAGGGTTACGTGCACAAGACAGAGGGCCACGACCGCGCGCTGACCACGGCCGAGTCGCTGGTGATGGGATCGCTCGCCGGCGGCACGTCGGCATTCATCACGAACCCACTCGACGTCATGACGGTGCGCATCATGACACAGGGCGCGAACGGCCGCTACAAGGGCCTCGCCGACTGTCTCGTCACGACCGTGAAAGAAGAAGGCGTGCTGGCGCTATGGAAGGGCGCTTCCTGCCGCATGACGGCCATCATGCCCCAGGTCGGCATTTGCTTTGGCGTGTACGAGACCATCAAGCAGTGGTGCTTCAACGGCGAGCTCGATGACTTTGACTTGGAAGATCTCTCGTGAGCGCTGCTCGTTTGGGATCACGAGATATACTATAATAGAAGATCCCGTCGCAGCGGATCGCGTGTATCATCAAGTAGTTCGGTTGAAAGAGTGGGTTACCTATCGTGCTGTAGTATGGAGATTGTCTCCCGCATCTACGCCGTGCGCTTGAAGTGGTTCTCGTCGATCGTCGAGTAGACGTGGCCTTCACTCGTGAGATAGTTGAGCGCGTCACGAAGCTGGTCTTCGCTGATGCGGCCGCTCAGACTCGCAAAGATCTGGTCAATCTTCATCCCACGGTCGCTCGTGCACGTGCCCAACACATCCAAAATGGCCTTTTGCTCGGGCGTAAATGACGAGTCGGCGTCCATATTGTAGTCCATGGCACCGGCGCCGGCCGCTTGGCCATGGCCCAGGTACATGTTGCCACCCTGCTGCTGCTGCGGCTGGCCCCACGGTTGCTGGTGTCCTGGCTGACCAGTCGCCTGGCTGCCGGCCTGAAGCGGTCCCTTCGTGTGGTAGCAGTGCACGTAGATGGCCTCGAGAAAGTGGTGCGTGAGTTCGTTGAAGTCTTCAATGGGCGTGACCGAGAAGCACGACAAGCTCAGCTTGTCCTGGAACGTGCGGACGTTGCCCACAGCACGCACGTATATGCCATCCCTACACAAAACACTCCACATCAGTCTCCATCCACAGACAGCTCCAGTGACTGGACGCACATACCGCAGCTTGGAGGCCTCGCTGTCGGCGTCGTCGGGGTCCTCCGAGTGGAGAAACATGCGGCCATCGAGAATGCCTGTGCCGTCGTCGAGCTGGAAGTTCACGTTGGTTGAATGCTGCATGACGTTGCCCAAGATGCCAATGATCTTGACATTCGCGACCTCCTGGCCGTCCACGCGGATCGTGTCGTCGCCTTCGCTACGGCTCAGCAGCTGCTTGACGGTAAGCGCGCGAAGCGTCTGCGCATCCCGCGAGCGGCCGCCGCCGCCCCGGCCTCCTTTGCTGGGCGTAGACTGGCTCTGAGACGCGCCGTCCATGAAGCCACCGCCGCCATAGTCGTCGTTGCCGTACGCCTCGTAGCCGCCGCCGTAGCTCATGGTCGGATAAGAGAGGGAGAATTGGGAATTGGGAACGATGTCGCGCCATTCCTCCAAAAAGCGCGCCAATGTTGGCGTGCTCCTATTGTTATGTCTGATGCAGTAGTCTTGTTAAGTTCGCGCGAACATTACTCACAATTTACGATATTTACAAATTTGGTTCACCCTGATGTGATCAAGAGCGTTTTTGTCCATCTTTTTTTTTGTTTTTCTCTGGTGAGGATTTGG
Source organism: Pythium phragmitis (assembly GCA_023335925.1). Classification (NCBI taxonomy): domain Eukaryota; phylum Oomycota; class Peronosporomycetes; order Pythiales; family Pythiaceae; genus Pythium; species Pythium phragmitis. The sequence goes on along the minus strand of JAADVZ010000796.1, from coordinate 4,409 downwards.
CCAATCACAAGATGGGAGACTAAAAATTTCCATCACCTGGGATGTGTGTGTCCAGAAAGTTCTTGTAGAGAGAGATGGAACCCGTTACCGCACAAACGGCTGCAACCAGATGCTCTTATAAGGAGTACACGCGCCTGCAAACCCATCTCCGCCACGCAGAAGCTCATGAGGTGCCGCATCTGTCGTGTGTTCTCCGAACCTCCCACCGTGGGTTTCCACGACGGGCGGCGCACTTACTCCCCAGTCACTGAACCAGTCAGTGTATGGGTTCGTGAGGCAATTTTTCTCCACATTTGCCTTGCACAGTTCTTCCTCAGCCCACCTGGTGTCGCGGATCAGAAGTCTAAACGCCAGGGCATCGCAACTGTTCGAGCCGTTTGTTCCCGATCAGCGCTCGGTCTATCCGGATAACGTTCGCGTGCATCTCGCGTCGCCATCGACCACATCGTATTGACCGCGTCTAAAGGTCTAACGCAACTCAGCCAGAACTTCAAAGTCTCAGCATCGTCACCATGCCGGACTCGTTTCTGAGTACGGGCGGCTCGCTGTTCGACGACGACCAGCCCATGACGCCGCTGCCGCCGTATTTCGACGTCAAGGCGAACCGCATGCTCCAGGGCGACTCGCCCTTGGAGCCGCACGACGGCGGCGCGCTGCGCGAGGGTGGCGCGCCGGAGCTGCTCGCACCGGAGACTTTGGGCTTATTGGCCCAGTACGCAGCCGTCGGTCTCTTGTACGGCGCGCTGCCCGGCACGATCTACCCATTGTTCACAAACTACATGAATGCCGAGCCCGAGACCATTGTCGCGGCGCGCACGCTTGTGTCGATCCCGTGGTCATTCAAGGTCTTCTACGGCTTCCTCACCGACTGCTTCCCCATATTGGGGCTTCGTCGCCGGCCCTACATGGTGATCGGCTGGTCCGTGTGTCTCGCGATGCTCGTGGCGCTCGCTTGTACGGACCTCGGGCAGCCCTACTTTCGCGATCGATCGCTGCGCAAGGTCGACCCGACCAAGTACACTGCGGAGCAGAAGCTCTCTATCAATCCGGACGCGCGCAGCCACGGCGGCAAGTACATTGTACTCATGATGTTTGCGTCCGTCGGGTACCTCATGGCCGACGTCGCAGCCGACGCCGTGGTCGTCGAGTTTGCGCAGCGCGAACCCGAGGCGGTCCGCGGCCGCACACAGACGGCGATCTACACTGTGCGGACCGTGTTTATGATTATCGCCAATCTGCTCATGGCCTTCTTCCTCAACGGCAAAGACTACGGTGGCGAGTACGACTTTACGCTATCGTTCCAGCAGATCATGCTGTGTCTGGCCGTGATCACGGCGCCCATCATTCCGATCACGTGGCTGACCATCAAAGAAGACTTTTACGATCCGCCGGCGTTTGCGACGTACCTCCACGAATTCTGGGGTGTGCTCCAGTCGCGCGCCGTGTACCAGATCATCGCGTACAAGTTTTTCGCGGGCCTGTTTGAGAACTTTACGTTTGTCGCGCAAGACCAAATGCAGACCAAGTGGGCCGAAGTGTCGCCGCGCAATGAGAAGTTCAGCTACATTCTCACATTGGGGGTCACGGCAGGCGGCATCGTGCTGACTGGGAGGTACGGTCTCCACTGGAACTGGCGCACGATCACAGCCGTGACCATGGTCACGATGGTTGTGCTCGATGCCATCTGCATGTTCTTCGTGACGTGGAACGTCGTGCGGAACCAGTACTTTTGGCTCGGCATCCCCATCATTGAGCAGCTCCCATACAGTGTCTCGTTCATCGTCTCGACCTATGTCGTCGTCGAGCTCGCCGAGATGGGCCACGAAGGCGCGATCTACGGATTGCTCACGACCGTGTCCAATTTGTCGGACCCGTTTGCCAAGACCATTTCGAAGAACGTGAATGCGCCCTTCCACATCTCAGCCGACGCGATCCAAGGCGACTCGACAGAGGTGCGGAAAGACATTACGGCCACGCTGATTATCATGTACGGCATGAAGTTGCTGTCGTTGGCGTGGCTGCCGTTGCTGCCACCGCAGAAAAAGGCGACGCAGTTGCTCAAGGCCCACGGCGGCAAGTCGCAGACCATGGGGTTCATCACGGTCTTGTATATCGGATTTGCGATGGTCTGGTCCGTTTCGACGAATCTCATGTCCATGTTTCCGTCCACGAGTTGTCTCACGATCGCCGGTGGCCTTGGCTGTGTCAAGAAGAGCAGCTCCACGGGCGGCGTCTCGGCATGACAGGAGACAAGATAGTACAGAGAGACCAATCCTTCGGAAGGCTGGTTGGGTCGCACGGTAATGATTTATACATCGAGTGTATATTGATGATGGGTGGATTCGTGGCATGGTTCGGGCGAGCAGATAAGTGAGCGTGGTAGTAGAGTATTGCTGGTAGTAGCGATCACGCGCTCGGGGTCCCGATCCACGATTCGTGGACCACTACCACAAGGTCACGACAATAGCTTTACTGCCGCCTGATGCCGACTCCAGTGTAACGATGGTGAAGTTCTCGAGGAATGTGAAGCGCCGCTTAAAAGACCTCACGGATCCGACGGCCGTCGGAAGGTCGTGACGCAGCGGACAAGCGACATCAGCGTGAACAGTGGAAGATTGAAGTGGTCCATGGACACACTGGTGATTCAGACCGACCACGGAGACACACTGGGGCTGCAATCTCACAGACTCTAGTGAAGGGCTCGCGGATAGAACGACCAGAGGTCCAGTGCTCACAGTCTCGTAGAGTCATCGTCGTCACATCCGTCGCCGACGAAATTGGATTGCTCAACCTCTTCGAGCAGGATGACGCACCGTGCGGAACCTGCAGAGCTGGCACACGTGGTCACCCTCCCAATACCGAAACGCTTGTTCGACGCTTGGCAGCCGAGGACTCGAACAGACGTGAAGGCTTCATACCCGAACTGCCGTCCCGCCATTCATTTGGGCGAGGACTCGCGCAGTCACTTTCGGGAGGCGGCGTGGACCGTTCAATGCCGTCGAGATCATGGCGCCCGTCTCCTCGTCAAGCGTGCTCGCGCGTGTTCTCGCCCATCTACTCAGCGCATGTCGAAACCACGACCTTCCAACACCAAGTGGACTCTTTGGGCATCAACTTGGTGAAATGGGCGGTTGTGCAGACGAGCCCTTCGTTAGGATTGAAGCATTGACACGCAGGAGACCATGGGGCCAGTCCGCGTCAAACTAGTAGAGCACGGCAGAACCATTCGGCGCGTAGCACGGTCGTGATTTCTTGCACTTGGCCAAGAACTTGCATGTCTCGCCGATGGCTTCTGAGCGCGGGTAGCTCCCACCTTCTCGAGCGTTGCCAGCGCCACAGTGGCGTTGCGCTGCTAGACCACAGGACTCCTAGGTGATGATCTGATTCGAGAAGAAGAGCGGCTTCTGGTTTACGAGTTGGACGGGTTGCCCGGCGTACGCTGGGAGCGTACTCATCATTGCATATGAGCGGCTGAAAGTGGGAAAGCGAGGTTTTGCAGCGTGGGGAAGAGTATAACACTGAGGCAGTGGTACCTTAGTGATGGTGGTCACCACCATCACCAAACTAAGACCGCCGTCACGGTGGTCATGTCTTTCCCTCCCACGGTGACCGTGGTCTGCGTGCAGAGGGAAAGACATGACCGATAGATGACTAGGACGCACAATACATACTGTACTGTACGTGGTCCTTTACGTCTTCAATCTTCCAGCTCTCAGGTTGAAGAGCCGTGGACAAACTCAGTCCGGCACGCCATGACGTCATGCCAGAGAGAATGAGAACGACGCACATTTGTTCAGAGAGGTATCAGATACCTTTTGCATACTCTAGCGTGCACATTTGATGATATACGTTTTCCCAAATATGGTCTATCAGAGGTAGTTCATACTGCGAGTGACCTCCTATAGTTTATGCATTTTACTGCCGTGTCTGCACGCTAACACGGTGTGTGCAGGGAGATCGACTGTGAAAATGAATATTGTGGATCGCCCACACCAAATGGGCCGTTCCAGAGGAACAGACTGTGTGTGCTCTGCTAAAACCCAGGTACGTCGGAACACGCAACGTGTTACACAGACAAAATTTGTCGTCACTCGAACCGGGCTGTTGTTGTTGACACTCAAAACCCGTTTTTTTTGGCATGTGTTTTACAGTATCACTTGGCTTTTGAATGCCTCTCTGTCAAATTCGCCCGGCCTGGAAGATTTCGCGTGCATAAAAAATGCACAGCTAAACTTCTGGACGCGATTCCATGACGGTCTGACCCCGCCGTAGGGGCCATCGGAGGCCTGCGAGATCGAGGGGGTACGAGGAAGCCTTCACGAGACCTTAAGGCTGTACGTGGCAAGTTATAGAACACTGTTTCTGTGCTCTCCCAGATTTATGTTGCTGCCAAGAGGGGGGGGGGGGGG